>JAGVSQ010014168.1:0-10740 GCA_022683975.1 Rhyacophila evoluta
TTTTTAAAATGTCTTAAATTAAGTATTTTTTATCAAAAATATTAATACTATTCCATTACCAATTATCTTCATAGATTAAATTTAAAAAATAAGTTTTCCGTTATTTACTAAAAAACCTAATATAATAATAGAAAAAAATGACAATTGGGTTACATAAGTTTACATTTAATTAAAAATGTATTTTATTTTGTATTTTAATATAAAATTTTAAATGTAAATGTGTTTTAAAAGCTTCTCGATTCCTGTTTATCAAAAGCTCTCCCGTTTTCAGCCTGCTGCATCAATAATTCAAGAATACTCAGTATTTCCATTAAGCTTGTAGCTGGTAGTAACGACGGAGTTAATTTTTGACATACCAGCCTCATTGGAGCACCAATATCAAACGAAAACTGTCTCCGGGGATGTGACTACCTTCATTTGGACGGATTTATTACGCTTATATTAAAACTAATTTATGTTATGCAATAATGTCTGCTTCAACGAGTTTTATAATTCACTACAAGCAAACAAAATTTGAACTATCAAAGAAGTGGTATTTTAATATGAAAACTATATTATTTTATTTAATATTTCCATCTTAACATAATAACATTTCAGAAAAATAATCTGGCCCGAAGTAGAAGGATGTTTTTTGAATGATCGAAAATGATCACATACGAATTAAAAACAAGCTCTGGGATTTATTGCTAGATTTCAATTACAGAAAAACACGATATTTTTACTGTATAGTAGTGTTTCTCAGCCATTTTTGGGTTTGTGCCTTCATCCGCCCCAATATTTACTCGGAAAAAATAATATTAGGCAATACTACATGGTTACTGCAAAGTTTATTGTTTTTTCTTGCCCGCCTTACATATATACAGTCTGATTAAAAATAATCTGACTGTGCCTCCCCTAGAGCTTATGTCACCCCAAATTTTAATTTTTGATTTGTGCCTACCTTAAAAGAATCAATGCCCCCCCAGGGAGAGTAAATGGCCTCATGGTAGAAAAAAATGTGATAGAAGAGCAATTAGAAGTTCATTTTAAGATATCAAATATATCGATTTTAATTGTTGTAAATAAGTTATTTCAAACGTATATGTTGGGAATTATAAAAAATACATGCAATTATAATGACTCAATAAAGCATATTTTTGAACAGTAATAATGGGCCTATTTGAAATTATTGAACGGTAAGTCTCCCCGGTAGCGTAGTTGGTAGCGTGCGTGCCTAAAAATCCGAAACATACAGGATTGGATGCCCATTGGGTTGAGTAATTGCTGACAAACAATTCTCGTGAAAAAAACAATCTGTCAAGACGTCTTCACATTGCGGAGATCCATATACTCCTCTTTCAGAGTGGATATCTTCACATTGTGTAGATCCATACGCTCCAAGTTGGGAACGAGCATGGTATAAAAAAACAAATCTAAAATTATGTATGGATAATTCGTATTTTTTATTTATTTATACAGTGAAATGCTGGATACGAAATTCACAAAGAGTTGACACACGTTTATTATTATTTAATAGTAGAACTTTAATAAAATATGTAGTTTTATATTATATGTCAGTAAATCTAAAAAACTTGTAGTGTTTATACGTGAAGATATATAAATATAAGTACCTACACATAATACATATATAAGAGTAGAAAAAATACATGTCATGTCAGTATAAAGGTTAAATTTTTGAGAAAAGAAAACAAAATAATTAATAAAACAAATATTATATTCTACAAAAGCCAGATAGAGAGAGAGTTTGAAGTATTTCAAATGCAGAATGGATAGTTGTATCAATAACTGTGCTGAATTTTATTTATAATATATATTAAAAAAAGATTCAGTGCTTTATGTTTGTAAATATTTATAATTATATAAGAAATTGTGTGCATTTCGTGTGCTCAAAAGTGCTCAAAACATTGGAAGCGGTGCTCCATAAATGTAATGTGATCAGTCCAGTCAGAGAAAAGTTGTGAGAAGGTTTTAAAGTATAAAACAATTTACAGGAGTGAAATAAAAATTATGAAAATGATCTCGTGGTTGTGAATGTTTTATTTTATATTTGTTAATGATGTTTAAGCTTTCGTATAGTTTAAATATTCCTAAAAGTTCTAAAATTTTGTGTGGTTTAAATTATTATACGTTATGAATAATGTTAGTCCAACTTGTTAGCTGTGGATAATTATTGGAGGTAAATAGTATTTACGATAATAACATGAAATCTGAAAATAAAGAATGGAGGTCGGCAACCTTTTTGTCATGAAAGGCGCAGTACAATATCGATCGTAGAAAAGAAAAATGATGTAACCCACACAGATAAAATTTTACAGACGGTACAGAGAAGACAACTTAGTGATTTAGTGCCAAGCTCACAATTTTGAATTGATACAAATTTGAAGTGTACGAATACTAAAGCTGCTGCTATATTTACTGATATCGATCAAAACTCTTTACAACGAATATCGAAGTGACAAATTTTTCAGTATAATGAAATAATTGATGTCCAAAATAAACTTTCATACAATTATGTAACAGTACATTTCTATATTCAGTATAACGAAACAAAAAGATTGGTCCCAAAAGTTTATTTGACGAAATTTAATAAAAGTTAAGAATAATAAGTTATTAAAGAAAAACCAGTAAAATTTATTATATGCAAGCCATTTTGCTAAATTTCACAGGCCATCTTAAAAGCTAAATTTAGACACCAATTTGATATTAAATTGATGTTTAATTAAGTAAATAAAACACCAGTTTTATAAACTTCAAAGTCGTGCCTATGTAATGTTTTGACTTTGGCTCAAAATCGTTCAGTAAAAGTTTTTTGTCTTTCCTGTAAAATTCGTCATATGTGGGTTACATCCTTTTTCCTTTCCACAGACGATGTGAAAACGTACCTATTTGTAAACAGTTATCTAAGTAAACATCTGTAAGTTTTTATTTTGTTTGTTTTATTATTAACTTTGATTTAATATTTTCGTCTCAGATTTTCGATTCAAGAATATTTCTAATTTTGAATTGAGTGAAACAATTTAAAAATATAATCGCGGGTCTCTGTTGCCTACCCCTGATATAGATAAGTTATTATTTCGTACTGATTTAAAAATTAATAAGAAATTTACTTAAAAAGTGAAATACATTTACGTTCAGCGGATATTTCACATATTTTGAATAGTTTTAAGTTACTTTATTTACTTTAAGGAAATTTAAGGAAAATGAAAATTACCGTACATTTTTTCAGTGACCATAATAAAATTGAGTATCTTCAGCGTATTATTAAATGATTCCTGTTTATCTATATAACAAAAGTTATAATAATATTATTTTAACAAACAATTAGCCAAAAGAGAAATTCTCCAAAATTTTAATGCTTACAAGTTGGAACATACATATAAAATTCTGAATTTATGTTTTTTGAACAGTTAGTTTTTCAGAAGGTTAAGTGATGAAATTTTAAAACCATTCTAAATGCTTATGTTATTCGGTGTATGTATATTATAATTAATTGTCGTATTTATTATTGCTTTACAACGTTTTTTAAATTAAAACCCTACAATATTTGGTTAAACTGATATATTAATCAAACAATGAATGGGACAAAGCTCAAGTTCTAATTTGACTTCTTTATTATTGTTTTATAATCTATAATCTAAATATTGTTTCGAATAAACTATTTACAGAAGCTCCCAATTAAATTTAATTAATGACATTACTAAGTTTTAACCTAAGAAAACCAAATATGTACAATCTATTATTAAACACACACTCACATTCCTAAATGTTTTAAATTCACAATGTACTACTAAGTATGAAAATTTATGAAAAAGAAGATTTCTCATAGAGATAATAAAATATATAGATATAAATACCTATATTTTTGCAATAACTCTCAAATACTCCACTTCGTAAAATTATATTTTGAAAAAGAAAATAATTATTTTTTATTCAAAGAATATAAAAGATAAACGTGTTTTTTTTTTTTGAAAAGGCTAATAAATTCAATGTAAATATTTCAATTATTGTCCAGCTCATATTTTCGATTCCTTAAATATTACAAAATGAAATAAATTAAATTCTTTTTTCGTGTGCTAACCATTATTCGAGCGTTCACGAATGTATTGATAAATAGCTGGATCTGTATCTGTTAATTATTTAAAGAATACACAAACTAAAATCCTATAAAAATGTAAAGATGATTTTAAAAATATATTCTGGTCCAATTTTTTTATTAAAATCTTTTTTAAAATCAAATAAAAATGTTATTAAATTATCTATGGTTTTATTAATCTTCTGATATAGTATAACAAATATATAAATATATTGTATTAGACATTTATTAATTGGTAATAAAATCAAGAAAGGTTTTCAAATGAGATTTTTTAAATAGGGTGACCTCTGCTAAAGAGACAATATATCTATAGGCTATATTTTATTGGTAATGACTATGCAGAATTATTTATAGTTAAACAGAAGGGATACACGCACTACCACACCACTTTCTACACACAATCATAAAGCACGGGCCCGATAATTAGGCACGTCGATAAATAAATATTGGAATATTTACACTTTACTATTAGAGCGTATTCGATAATAGTTATCGGTTTTCGGTATCTACTGACTAATGTATTATATTTCAATTTGAAATGTTGGTACATCTATATTGTCAAACTTCTAAAGGGAGACACTTTGTAATGAAAGTCTTATGAGGGGAATTAAAAACTAAACGACGTAAAATAAAAAATGGCGTGCTTGACACAAAATAATTAACAGCAAAAATCATTCGTAAGTCTCTCTCTACGTCACAATATTGGTCTGCAATTGAAAAATGTTATAGAGGTCTAACAATGTGGCAATAATTAATAATTATAATGTAATATCATTATATTGTTTAAAAATGTGTTGTGGTAGGGAAAAGTTTGATGTATCTATAGGCTTCCCCGATGATAAAGCAGATTCCTGTTGTATCGATTGTCCAAATCGACACGATGCGTTTTAGTAGGATTAAGTTAAATGAGGTTTGTATTATCTGGATAGTTTTTTATCATTAAAGATTGTTAAATGACATTAACCGCATTATCACATAAAGTCATTTAAGTGACCCGTTTCACTATTCACATAATTTTCACTATTCAAATATCACATTTGAAAAATATAATTTCATTATAAGTACGACGAAAAATAAATGTCAGTATTCTTACAGGATCAGATCTGCTAATAGTAGATTGATTATTTTTACATTGCAAATACCCGTTTTATAGGTAAATGATATTTGATTAAATCAGTATAGAGTATAATGGATTTATAGTATATTTATTTAGATTCGTTTTTGATTAAAGACAGACATGAACAACGAAAGTTTATTTGTATTTTTAAAGATATAAAGATTATCAGAAGGAAAGCCTATAAGCCTTAATATTAATTTGTTCTGTTGGGATGCAATGTAGTAGGTAATTATTTTATAACCATCACCTCACGTATAACCATCCGCAAGCAAAAAATATTTTATAATTGCTGAAAAACAAGGAAAACAATTATTTTTTATAAACGGTTCTATGTGCACATGATTTGGTATTGTGTTTTTATAATGTATTCATGATTGTGAAATAGTTAGAATGGAGTATTGTATTTGCATTTTGGTGATACATCGTTGAGAAAAGAATATAAAATAGAAATGAAAATATTTTTTGATAAATGAAAAAAAATGTAGTCTTGGATAGTAATAATTAGAAACTTGCCTGAAAGAACGTTCTATCCAACACAGAAATGAATTTCGAATTAATAATTATTATTGACTTAAAATCAATGAATTATGTTAATAGAATACTGAGAAATAAAATTACATATTGTACGCATTAAATGATGTTAATACCAATAATCAAAGAACTACGCACAAAATAACACCGCACATTAGAAATGCACAAATAAATAATGTATTATTTAAAATAAAACATGAAAATACCCGTACTATAATAAGGTGAATCCAATTTAAAATGACATGTTACCGTTTTTGCATGTGTGTATTTGTCATGTACGTAATTGTCTTGTGCGTTATCTTGTGTGCAGTTCTGAAGAAAATGTCATTTATTAATTTATGGTTTTATGATGGTGACATTAATCGAATTGGATAAATAAAAATGGCTATTATAACAATTCATCGTGTATTTTTATGATCTTCGAATAATTTATGGATAGTAAATATTTGAATACTTTTTGTAAAACGAGTATTGGATATATCATTCTTTCGTGGAAAGGGTAAATAGTTATTTACTAACATAACCTGTGTATGATGCATTGTGACTTCATTTATGATATTAAAAGTGTATTATTATAAATAATGAAACCTATAAATAGTAACGAGGCACATATTCACAAAAGAATTTGTATAATACGATATCGATAGTAATTTTCCTTTTTTTTAAATTTGGCAAGCTATTTTTACTATTGTATTTAATATTTGTTTTTCTAAACTATGCTTTTTAGTTAACTAATTAATGATTGTTCATCTATGACAATTATTTAAAAGTATATGGCATCAATTTATAATATATATAAATATGTAAAAGAATGAATAATGAATTAAGATTAATACGTAAGTTTCAAGTTAATTATAAAGAGCCTATCATATATTTGTGTAAATCTTTTGAAATAAACAAGTCGTGCTATTTTATAATACAGTAGAACCTCGATATAACGGGCTAATACGTATGAGGGAGTGTCTGATAAAGCCGGAAGACCGTTTTAAATAAATTGATTTTCCGAATGCATTTAACTATTATTATTAAATTTAAGAAAATAATCAAGCTTTTTTTCACTTTCTAAGTATGCTGTTTTGTTATAATTATCTGTCTAAAATTACGAAAGTATTATAAAATTTTCCAAGACTATAACTTTACCTGCTTTCTTACTTTCAGTTATGATAGTCATTTCTTTAACTTCTGTAAAATGTATTTTTTGGCTACTTTACACTTTGGCTACGGAATCATGAATTTCTAACCCTTTCAAATCTAAGTTTTCATCTTGCCCATCAAACAATTTCATCTGGCCAATTGTAGATTTTGGCCTTTTAATTTTGTCTGTTATATCGAAGTTTTATTGTATATGTAAAATTTAATCACACTTTGATATCGAAATATCTCATAAAATGGCTTTTTATGGGAATAATTTGTAAAGTATCTATAGATTTATATTAATATTGATCAAACACTTAGCATTTCTTTGTTTTGATTTGACAAACCACAATTGACAACGTTCAAACGTTATGTACTTTCCAGTTTATTCACAGAAGTATTGAAGAAGCAATCAATAGCTTATTAAATAGCTTATTCAGCTTATTATAGTGTGTTAGATGGAATAAACTAATAACAACAGAGTGGACTAAATATGAAAATATGATATTAGTCGAAAAATTCTCACCAATACTATACGGAGAGTTTTTGCATAAATGCAGTAAAATTATATAGCCATTACTACAGTTTAATGACAACATCGGCATTTTTTTTCAATATCTATGTTTTACAAAATTGATTTCGGCATCCGTATATTCCAACTGAGTGAGTTTAGATGGATATTATTCAGAAAAAATCTGAAATAAGATCTGTCTTACTCTCTAGGTAGATTATTTTTTCCTCAATATTTCTGATACATTTAAATTACCTAATTTCATTTGATAACATATTTATATTGACATGTTAAAGTGTTTTGTGCCATGTTGTGGCCGCTTCATACTTGTATTATGCATTGTTCTGAATATATTCAGTAAATAAATGAACTGAATTTAAATGAAAAAAAATATTAATTACACATATTTATTTCGTAACTGTATCTGGTAAAATCTGGTCACATTTTCAGTAAGATTTATTAATAAACTAACCATTACGCATTTGCAATGAAATTTTGTACTGCCACGAAACACATATCATTGGCCAAACTCAAAAGTACTAGAATATAAAAATATTTAAATGAAATTTAGATTTCAAAAAAATTAAGAATATTAACTGTAATAAATTTAAAATTGACATTATATATACATATACAGCTGAAATGAATTTAATTATTTCTTCGTTTGTCCTTACAAATATTATTTATGTACAGGATAATTATTTATTGTTACAAATTTTAAATGTTTTCGTTTCTATCGATATAATATATTTGTTATGCGATAATTAAATTCGAAAATATTTCAACATCGCGGTCTTTCATTAAAGATAAAGAGGGTATATTATAATTTTTGGAATTATACTTTAAATAAACGTACGTCTATTCTTGCTTAAATTTCAAATTATGCTATGTAAGAAGGTACTGTATAAGAAAGAAAATTAACGTTATGGTAGAAATTAAATTAGAAATCTTCTAAATGAATGAACACTGAAGTGCTCATCTTGATGTTTTACGTATGTAATATAAACCCAGAGGCATCCCTTATTTTGTAATAAGATATTAATTTAAGAAAAAACATTATTTTTCTCGAGAGATTTCAGATATATAAGATTCTTGGTTGTTATTTCAATGATTTTTTTCCAATAACGACGATATACGATATGTCAAATTCTTTGAAAAATGACTGATGCCTCACATTATTACAATACATTGCAGTGAAATCTTTTAACTGATACGCTATCGGAATATTTAAAAAAAAATATTTTGTATAAAATATATTTTCGTAAATTTTTTTTAAACATCAATGTGTAGCATATGGATCTATATATAAACAATATAATATAAATACATTTATTGACGATAGTTTAAAAATCATTGTCAGCCAAAAGTTCAATTCATTGGGTATACGGTATTATAGAGGCTTTTAGATTTATAAGAAAAATATAAACTTAAATAAATGAGCTAAAAAATGGCATAAAATCGTCACCGTATTTAATATTTGAAGTATATTGTGATGGTTGATAAAAAAACAAATAAACCATGTTGAAGAAGAAGATAATTGGACGTATATATGCAGAAGAAATCCAATCACTTGAACTAGAAAATATTTAATATAGGATCGGATACTTCAATAAGCAATTATTTCAGAACGGAACTCTACCAAAAGATTTTCTTTAGTAACGTTTTTTGCGGATATAATATATAACGTGGAAAGGATAAAGGACGTAGCCCACACAAAATAAATTTGACATGAACAAAAAAAACGTCTATTTAATAATTTTGGGCCAAAGTCAAAACATTCAATAGCTTTAGCACACAGCTTGCAAGTAAACAACGGTTTCACTAGTGTTTTATTTACCTAATCTCATATTAATTTAATAAGTTATCTAAGAAAAACCAATAAAATGTGGTTAAAAATTTAACAGGCCCTAATTTTTTCAAAATAGCTAATTTTTTTATGAAGTCGTCATTTTTAGTTTACATCCTTTTGATAAAACGTGTATCAAGTTATATACATTGTAATTATCGAAAAACAGCTGTTTATAAAAACTGAGGGTTACGTCCTTTTCACTTTCTACAGTCGAGGTGTTATGTATAAAAAATTCCTAACTTATGAATAAATACAAAAAATATCTCAAGTGAGATAGATTTTTTTGTCTATGCACTTTTAGTTTTATAAAGATTTCAAATAGTTCAACTAGTTGTTTTTTAATTTTAATTTTTTTAATAATTTAATAATTTTTAACGTTTAAAATTTAATCGTAAAATAACAATTAATTTGTAGCATCAGATATTTATAACTCATAAAGCATAAAGCATAAATACAAATGATTAAATCTTTCACGCTTAAAAATCCTTAAAAAATATCATTTATGAAAAATTAACGCCAAGGGATACGAATTGTTATTTATCAAATTTTTGAATGTTTTCATCTAATAAAATTTTATAATAAACAAAATAATTTTCGGGGCTTGTTCTATAGTAGTAAAAAACTATAAAGTGTAATGTGGATGCAGTCTTCAGATTAAATATGTATTTAAGTTATAAAAAAGTGTATTTATTCATTTCCTAGTAAAAAAAAATAAATAATCTATAATAAAAATTGAGTATACAGGTAAATAATTATTTGATGTGAGTAAATAAAACAGTGATTTTGCTAAGTATTCATCCATATACTAAGTGTTTCGTTTTCCTTTATATCGTTTGCCAGTGCAATAAATTGTCAGATATAATAATAATTGTTCTCTAAATCTAAATATGTGCGAAAATAATAAAAAAATAAAGTTAAAGTATATATTAAAATAAAAATGTATTATACTGATAAATTTAAAAGTTATTATTGAAAGTATTTTTGAAAATCAAACCTGTACCTATTACGTATATCACTATTTGCACAAAAGGAAAAAATAAGTTTAATATTGTTTATCTATATTTATAAAACGTACTATATATTGTATTATCAAGGTATTGAAGGATAGAAATTAATAATATACGCAATAAGTAATATTTTGTTAAAGATATATAAATAAAAAAATAATCACTCGATGTTTAAATTTTAAAGTATTTAACTAATATTGAAATTTAATAAAAATAAATCATCATATCAATGGCAATAAGTTGAAAACACGTATGATATTTTTGTTTAATCGTTAAAGACAAAAGAATCTTGAGAACGAAATACACTTCGGAGTGAAATAATGTTTATTTTCATTTTAAAAAAGTGTGTTTTATAATATATAATTTCCCAGTACATTTTTATGATGTTAGAACAATTTAACTAATGTAGGATACATGTTGATAACTCAGCCATCTGTGTCGGTTTTTTAAAAATCCAAAAATTCAGGACTGGTTGCCTATTAGGTTGAGTAATTGTCT
>JAGVSQ010014170.1:0-10739 GCA_022683975.1 Rhyacophila evoluta
GACGACTTGACAGATTATTTTTTTACGAGAATTGTTTGTCAGACAATTACTCAATTTAAATTAAACTCCCTACTCCAGGGTGTTCTTCTACACATACCTTTTATTAGGGAATTTTTAAGTGCAAATGGGGTTACGGACCAAATATTTCGAGTAAAACTGGTCTAGGACATTACTATAATTTACTTGATTAAAATATTGAAGAATACAAAATCTGCGAGACTATAATTGCACTGTAAAAAATGTGTTATCATTTCACTATCGAATAAAATAGGCGTTGTTTTTTTGGTTTATTCACTGAATTTTCATTAATAAAACTAATTTTTAACTAATTAATAAAACTATGAATTATCTATAAATATAATAGATCATATGAAGTTCAAAGAGTTCAAATACAATTCTAGGAAGTGAGATATTACGAGAATAATTACGACTGAGCCCAATATATTCTATATCACGCATTTAAAACGTTTAATTAATTAAATATTTCGTTATCATTATAGATAAATAATAATACACATTATAAAAATCATTGACCGCGTTAAAACTGTGGAAAAATCCGCCAACAGTTTCAGTGTTTATATTTTCAATTAAAAAAGATTAAATTTACCCCATTTTAAAATATATATTGTTATCGTTTTAGTGGAAATTTAATTTACCTTTTTAGCGTACATCTGATGGCGCTTTTCCAATGAAGTTTCCATAGCAATTGATTTCATTGAAATCGGGATTATTTTAAATAATAAATTAATAAATATAGGCCTACATATAGTCACTTCACAACGTATATTTTGTATTTATAATATTTATAAATCTACCACCGTTTTTATTTCACTGAATAACACAATTTTAAATATAATAATAAGCAATATTATTTATCTTTATGGGCACCGAACTTGATTGTTTATATTAATCACAAAAGATAAATATTATTTTTAGCGCACTATTTGTATTTTTATCGTTAAATTTTTATTTTAAAAAATAGCGACGAATTATCATAAATTATCACTTTTATTTTATAGTTTATTTTGTATAGAATTGATTATGTTATATTATTATTGATATTGGAGAGCGAATTATATGTGTTGACGGTTTGGTGTGAACGTATAGAATGTCTAGCAGTGTGCTTCCAGGACGGAAAAGAGTCGCTCTTATCACATCAGTGGCTCGACTGATTATAATTTATAAACACTGCATTTGTTTGATCATTTGGGAATCATTCACCGATCATATGCAATACCATCTAATTAAGGACGCGCGAAATTAATGTTGCTATTTTAAATATTGACAAGATAATACAAATATCATTTTAATGTCACACAATGCCTTCGTAGCATTAATAGCCCATGTTATCGAGTATTAAACATAATTACAGTTATTATAACAACAAATTAAAGCATTAAACATTTTTTTAAATATTCGTCTGTTTTGTCATGTTTTTAAGAACTCGCCAACCGGATAATCTTGTAATATTTATATGTTTTATCATATGTTCCAGGCTGGCCGATGTGCATGTAAGATTTTCATATTTGCACGAGATGTGTCTGATGTGGCACCGTCCTGTTGGAACCACGTGTGTAGTAGGTCCAATTAATCCAATTCGGGCACAAACAAGTCACCAGTAATTGTTGCATCTCTAGCAGCCTCAAATAAATATGATAATAATGTCATCGGCTCAAATAGTGCAACATACGTGTATCAGTTGAAGATTTTCAGTGCCCCAATAGCGGCTATTATGTTTATTAATAAAGCCCGCCAATGAATCCCGCATATAACAAAATTATGAAAATTAGTGTAGACAATACCGGATTTACTCACAGACCTACTAGAGGCTCACAAATTAAGAGGGCTTCAAAATTGTCGAGAGGGGCATAAAATTCAAATAAATTTAAAAAGAATTCTCACCATAGTCCAACACTTAAAATAAAAGAGTAATCATAATTTCTGAACAATAATAGACATTTTAAATGCCTTCATAATTGATTTGCGCCTGGGCCAAAGTGCAGGACAAAGTGCGAAACCTACATTCTGTATTGATGATATCGCTAATGATGATGATAGATATATTTATCAAATAATTATATATATAATTATTATGTCTGCATTTTGTTTTATTTTAAATGAATTTGCAATAATAATACCAATTACATGATATCTAAATATGATATGATTATTTTAAACTATAATTAATAATAATAAACTGTTATACGCTATATGATATTAAAGGTTACTTATTGAACGATTTTCAAAGTTTCAAGTATTGTAAATAAACAAAGAATTTGGACTGAGGACGTTTATCTAATCGGTTACCGTTACTAACGTGGCATAGACTTAACGACGAATATTTATTGCATACTAATATGTGAATGCAGAAATTTCTTATCACAGACAGGGCACACTTTAATAGTACAGTAAAACCTCGATATAAAGGACTTAGGATATAACGAAGAAAATATCTGTAAAAAAGTGAAAGTGTAAACATCGTAAAATGACTGGAAAAAATTAGTTGTAGCCAAGGTGCAGATGTAGATTTAGAAGAGTTAGAAATTTTTAATGTATGTAGAACAATACAGAATATTGCTCGAGAAGAAGTAATAGTGTAAAATGCTTTACAGTGGTTTGAAGTACACCATGAATATAACATCATAACTGAAAGTGTAGTTGAAGCTATTGTCAAGGAAATCTTGGCAACGGGATTTTCGTAATTTTAAATTATATGTAGTCAAAAAAACGTCTGACTTCGAATGTACAAACAAAACTTGGTCCTCTTTTTGATCTAATGATAAAATACACTCAGAAAAACGATTTTTATAAAACAAACATTCGGCTTAACGGATACCCCTTCACCGAGATTAGTTCGTTGTATAGAAATTCTACTTTACAGACTAATGCGGATGAGGAGGTGTCCTTTAAACCCGAAATTTCGTTATATACAAATTTATTTTTCGGATGCACTTTTGAAATCTGTTGATCTGTTCACCTTCATCCGCTATTTCACTTTCAGTCATGGTGGGTTCAGGGTTGAATTCATCTACACCTGACAACTTTTATACTGTATACATTTTTTTTGCCTCTTCTTCTCTAACATTATTCCGTATTACCATAAGAAAATATATATACTAAGGTGTGCGCATGTGCGGCCGCTCATCTGTTAAAAATTTCCCGCACACATGTCTTGATCCCCCGCACACGTTTCAAAGGAAGGATCTTGCAACCATATTTTTGTTACATGTAATAATCTATTTTATTTGATGTTTTACGATAGGTATATAATTTATGTTTTCATAGTACATTATGATGACTACTTAATTTTATCTATGCATATTTGTACACATAAGTTGACGGACCGCACACATCAGTTTATCGCCCACACACAACGGAAACATTAGAGGAAACGTTGCTACCAACCTTTCTAGATCTGTCTGCATCTCGGTTCACAAAAAAAATCTTTCAAACATTTTTCAATGTTTGCAATTTCAGACCGTTTTTGAGTACAAAGTCCATTATATTGGGATTATACTGTAGTCTGCCTTCTCGAAAAAAAAATCTTTTCTTGAGAAAATCCCTCGGCTCGGTTCCAATCTGCCTAACATAAACAGCTGATAGCAAATGAATGAATAATGCTGAAATGAATACCAGATTGGTTGCACGATATACTGACAACCAATTCTTGCAAAAAATTGCAGCGACTTTGCCAGTAATCTATCGTGACACGGCATCAGCGCTTTGCAAATTATTCAGATCATTTCATCATTCTACTTCAAAAAACAAAAATTAACTCAAGCCATATTAATATAATACATAACTCAACTCATTTAACAAAAGAATAACAATGAGCTGTATGTAATTTTAATAAGAGCTAGCAATAATAACAAATCGTAAGTCGCTTAACATTTATGATTGATACCAATTTAATATTTTACACTTCATTAAATCGTCGCATTTTTAGTTCAATATTTATATTTTTTCCGCTAAAGTAAAGTACACTGTTGTAATTTCGATCAGTAATACTATTCAAATGTTTCACAATATGATTAAAATCTAACGTCACGCGTTACGTTTCATCTTTCAAAAAACCCTTAACAATGTCATAAGACCCATATCCTTCTAGAGATACAAATGTTTCTAGAGTGAGTATCGTCACTTCAGAATGTAAAACGTTTGGATCTCCACATCACTGATAGTTGTATCCGGATTTGTTGTAAGCCAATCGCTCAAATCATTAGGCGTGTAATTCTGCATATTTTAATCATCTATAGCTATAGTATTTTAATTTACGACATCCAATGCAAAGCGGGCGTCCATCCACATGGCCACCAACGCTCCACAAATGCTTGAAAATATACTAATTTGTAATACTGGTGACATTATTTGTAGGAAATACGGTTCGTAATGCGAAATTACTATTATTGTGTTTATTTATTTATACCATAAATTAGATATCTCAAGACCTTAGGGCAAATATAATTTAGTTTATTATAATTAATAGCAATCATTATTTTACCACGAGGCTACGTTGTGATTCGCTAAAGGTAAATCCATTACCTATATAAATATTATTTATAATTTATTTAAGATAAAGATGTTTACCAGAAACCATAGGGTCACGGAATATTTGTTGAACAGAAATCAGACTTGTTGATACTTTGTAAAAGTGGTAGCCAACAAGCAGAATTTAATTTTCGACCACTTGAGTATTTGTAATTCGATAACGATGCAAATTTTGCCAGTAGTCATACCAATGCAGAGAACAATGGTGATGTTTAACGAGATTGCCTCGGATATTGATATCTTTCACTTAGGTGAGGTGAGTTTAGATGGATGCTATTATATACATTACTAGAATAGAGTATGTGTAACTTTTTTAATTGACATGTTGATAACGTTAAAAATTAAAAGTTTAAGGCATTTACTATAAATTATATACAAAAATAAAGAAATATTTTATAATTAATAAGTAAAAAAAACATACTGAAAATAAAGCAAATATAAGTATTTTTATACCATGTTCGCTCCCAAAGTGGAGCATATGGATCTAAGCACAGTGTGAGGATATCCACTTCGAAAGTGGAGTATATGGATTTCCACAACCTGAAGACGTCTTGACAGATTATTTTTCACGAGAATAGTTTGTCAGACAATTGCTCAACCCAATGGGCATCCAGCCTTGTATTATTTTTTTTTTAAATCCGACAGATGGATAATCAACCCCCAATTCCCCGGATTGCTAGGTGCGCACGCTACCAACTACGCTAACCGGGTAGGTTAATCTGCAAACCAGCCAACTCCATTTGTGATTTGTGAGCAGTTCCATTTGTGTCAAAATATCGCATGTTTAATGTTTGCTATTAAGGAAGCGGAGTGTCCGTAATTAACGACTTTAACCGTCATAATTTTTTTTTTAAACTAGTCTGAAAAGTTGATTCTGACAGTAGGTTGGCGGCCTCTGAATGATAATTCGGAGACATAAACAATGTACACAGACATATTGCAATATCTCTTATGTGAGAAATATATAACAAATTACGCGATCTGTTTTAGTGCGAATAATCAGTATAAATATTAATAAAAAATCAAATATCCGTTGAAAAAATTAGTATAAACATTGATAACGATTTCAGTATGTTTACAAACATATTTTAATTGATAATTAAAAAGGTTTTTAGTGTACCATGCACAATTTGGCTTGTGTTATTTATAAGGTATTTAGAACTCGGTGTTAATATCATTTGCTCTTAAATGACACGGGGTCAGAGAAATATTCCGATAAAATTATTAATAATTACGCATTGTCGCCAATCATATCGCACAGGGTGAACCTCGATGTGATGATTGCGCTATGAAAACGCGTGTATATAATATTAAACATTAGACACTGGACAGTTTTATGATACTCTTCCGGAATTAACTCTCACTGCTCGGTGGTGGATATTGAGTGAGCATTATTAAATTACATTTTATTTCTCCAAATATACCGATTACAAGGTTTTCAAATTTCAATGATGCCATTAGGAAATAAATATATTGGTTAATATCAACATAATTAACTATTTCGCATTAAATTTAGGACCGGCATGTTTGTTTATCAAATTACGCTATGTGTGTAACGGTAGCTTCAATCACTGCGAATTGATGTAATTACGTCTCAGAGGAGAAAAGAGTATTCAAGGCGGTTACATCAGTCAGTAAAGGATATCCGGCATGACATGTCGTACTTTTGTGTCTATTTTGTTAGACTTGTTTTTCATTAATTGACTTTTAATACACGAAGCAATGATTATTATGGTTAATTATTATACAATAATTGGTATGGCAAATTTTTAATAATTTAAATTTAAAACATTTTTTTTTACTGGTCACTCGGGAAGCATTACCGTAGTTTGAATGACAGTATGGTGAGTATTAACGATATTTTAAGATATAATTGACATTTTACTGGAAGTTAGCATGCTATAAACTAAATAATTGTAAAATTATAAGATATTAGCACATTTGAGTGCATTACAACATAAGTAGTGGATAATTTACATTAACTTCCGGGACATTACATAAAAATTTTAAGTTCTGGGATTTGAACTTGCGTCTTCCAGCATTCAAAAGGTTTAGCAATCGGCTACTGGGGCATTTAAAATTTGTTGATAACATATCAAACTAAAATAATACCTGAAAACTGTTTTATCGATTTTTTTTAATTTTTTATATGTTGAAAAATTGCATATTATCAGTTTAAGGCACTTGCAAGACAAAGTACCACAATAAAAAAAGTTTAAAATTTCATAACATAAATAAAGCTAACTGAATATTGTAAAAGTCACGATAAATAAAAGTAAGAATAAAGATAGTTTAAAAAATCACAAGAGAAACAGAGTCTACCAAGAAAGTTAGAGGGATCCTATTCTAAAAATGTATACAAGAGCATCCACAGAGGGGTACACTCACACAGTACTTTCACACAGGTGGAAGATATAACCGAGGAAATCTCGTCACCATTGATCTCAGCATTGGCATGATTACTGGCAGGTTAGTTCTGCAGTTAGGAATAAAAAAACAGGGCATTTCTCAGGTAGTAGAACAATATTATTCAGAGTGATGGAATTATCAATTAGATGACGCATATGTCGAAAAAATGCGTTCTCAAATACATAGTCGTCATTGGTTTTAAGCCACAATACGAAAGCATGCCCACAATGAAAGCAGTTGGATAAAGCCACGGATAGTATTCATATACACACAGGTACAGGAGTCTCTAAAATTTCTTCTAAATCTTCTCTACCATAAGGTCGTATTAACCACATTTATTGTACTAGCCATGTATTTATCGTTACTAGTATATATAAACATAATAACTTAAAATCACTAAATATATATACCTAAAGCAGTATTTTGTGATTTTTTTGAAAACTCAAAAAAACTTCCAGAGCGGGTTTTGAAACTAGACGACTCATATATTATATTACATTCTATAGCGCCAATATTTTTTTCAATGTACCATGTTCGCTCCCTACATGGAGCATATGGATCTACACAGTGTGAAGATATCCACTCCGAAAGAGGAGTATATGGATGTCCGCAATGTGAAGACGTCTTGACAGATTATTTTTCACGAGAATTATTTGTCAGACAACAATAGGCACCCAGTCCTGCATTTTTGGAGCTTTAAAATCCGTCAGATAGGGATTCGAGTCCGTATTCCCCGGATTGCTGGGCACGCACGCTACCAACTAAGCTACCGAGGAGACAATATTATTAGCAAATATATATAATAGTTACATAACAAAATTTTACGTAAATCATACGCCGTAATTATATTAAAGAAAGTATTATTCTAATCAAATTTTCTATTTATATTTAATCTAGAAATACAGTGAGTATAAGTAAACATTCATAGGGTAACATGGCCGTGACCACTAACCCAAAAAATTGTAATCATATGTGTTTATGGTACGTTTAATGTTTACAATTTACGGTTATGAAATTTTGTTTATTTGGAGAAGCGATCAAAACATATTAGTAATTACATACGGCATTTAGTTTTTATAATTTTTTTCCGACGAGTTGATCTTGAAAATTTTGAAAATTCTTCAGCTTAAAAGTGAGTCTGAAAAATCTATCGTGTAATAAACATGAAAGTAACTCTGTACGTACCAAATAGACTGTAAAAAGTAAAAAAGATGTAACCCTCAGTTTTTTAGCTCTTATGCTAAAATGACAATATATTTGTAATCGCTGAGCTTCTATTTTGTTTGTAGAATGAAGCCTCAGATTACTAGCGCTTCTTCTTCCCTCAAAGACAGTCTGCTTTTTCATAACACTGCGTCATGAGAGTATTATGCTCAACTCCTATAAAATGCTGAATCGTGAGAAAAAAATATTAACTCTTCCTTCTACTTTCAATATAACAGACCCCAATACAACGGGATTCGGATATAATGGACAAAATATCTGTAAATAGCCGAAGAAAATACTTTACAATGGTTAAAGGCAGATGAAGATGAAGGCAAATGTAATCATATCATGACTCAAAATGAAATAGCAGATGAAGTTATAGTCTTGGAAAATGAAGATGAAAGATAGCGAAAAAGAAGAAGTATCAAGCCCAAAAATAAATCTACTAGTATTAAGATCGCTGCATCTGGTAGATAGTAAAATTCAGCTTTATTTTTATATAAATGCATTCGGAAAACCCATTTTTATATAATGGACTCTCGGTTTAAGCGAACAACTCTTAACCCGCTTTAGTCCGTTTTATCAAAGTTCTACTGTACTAAAAATCTGGATTACAATTTGGGTCAAAGATATTCCTACGATTTTTTGCTCCAGAATTCGCAATTCCAAACAGTCCACATTACACATCTTTGTAATGTCAATTAATGTGTTATATGTAAAAAAAAATATTGTATAAAATAGTTTTCCTGATAACAGTGTCTACTTTAAAGATTTGTGCGACTCGTTGAAATTGAAGTAAGATTAAATATTAATAGCAAGACATCTGGGTCAAGAATTGTATTATTGTTGATATTATCGCTATCGTTATCGAATTTAACGTTCATTTATATTATATACAGTCTCTGCACAAGTTTTATAGTTGAACGAAACAGTTTTACAACTTTAAATATTACACAAACATACCGACAAACATATACAGTGAAACCTCGATATAATGGACTTCGGATATAACGGACAAAATATTTATAAAGAACTGAAAGCATAAACATAGGAATAAGGTTGGAAGAAATTGGAGTATATGGATCTCGGTAATGTGTAGACAATCTTGACTCATTATTTTTCACGAGAATTACTTGTCGTACAATTGCTTAGCACAATGGGGAACCAGTCCTGCAGTATTTTTGAATCCGGCATATGTGAGAAACGAGCCCGTATTCCCCGGATTGATAGGCGCTTTATTTTTAAAAAACCATCCATATTTCTATTAAAGTTTTTTTTCACAAATTACGTAATCTTAAAATATTGTAGAGATTTTCGTCTCTGTCTGCATAAGTTGTTCTCGTATATACGTTATAGCGTTGCCCAAAGCAACACAACTAATAAAAAAAAACGAAAATTCTACAGGAAGAGAAGCGAGAAGCAATCTGCTTTATTTAGATGGTTCCATGACAACTGCACACATGACAAGTGCTCACATGACATCTGCACTCACATTGAAGTGCTCACACTAACACAGAAATTAATATTAAGATATTTTATACTTAATTTACATAATTATAGTATAGGTAGGTATCATTGAAATAAAAATCTACCTATACTATAATTACGTAAATTAAGTATACAATGTCTTAATATTAATTTCTGTGTTAGTGTGAGCACTTCAATGTATGCGCAGATGTCATGTGAGCAATTGTCATGTGTGCAGTTGTCTGGTTACCGGGTAATATTAGTCTAAAGACTCTAAAGTTACCACGCACACAAGAGTAACAGTTAAAAAGTAAATAAAAAATATTATACGGTCGGGCAATTGTGTCAAGAGATCATCACGTTTGGCATATGCCTATGTATGGATACGTCTGCGACAGCATATTATGGTTATGTGTACATAAATATTATACGTAATATTACAGTTAAAGCTACTACCTACTCAGCGGTCGCCAGCTATCTGAGAGTCTATATTTTTATGCGCGCTTTTCCACAAATAAATAATATTGCGGTGTAATAATAAAATAAAATCACGCATCAGCTGTGTGCACAGAAGAAATTGAAGATAAATACAATTGATGTATGACCTTCGAAGAGAAAATAAACCGAAGACCCGCCGCCTGTCTTTGCATTCGCCATGCTCCGTCTGCGTGACTCAAAGGCTACGGAAGTATTAGTATCACGACACATAAATCGGAAAACTTTTAAAAATTTATTCAATGTCGTTGTAACAGTAGCATTAATATACGATCCAATGAATTATTTTGATTATGCCACTATTTCTATGACTATAGATATAAATTAGTTTGGTTGATGGCAAATGGGCCCTCCTTAATGATTAGGCAATATTCCTTAATGTTCGTGACGTTTGAAATATAATGACTTGTGTATTTTTTATGAAAATTTAAATATTTGAAAATCTGATTAGGCTTTTTATACATTATGCCATAACTTTCGCATTGAAAAAATTATCAAATATATAATAAAAGGACGTCACAATAAACATATGTCTATAAACTGTTTTTCATTCCTAAAGGCAGGACTATCCTGCCAGTAGTCATGCCGATGCGGAGGGCAATGGTGATGTTTAA
>JAGVSQ010014171.1:0-10739 GCA_022683975.1 Rhyacophila evoluta
TTAAGACCAGGTGTGAGGACGGGGCGGGTGGATGGTGGGCACTCTTATTAGTTGTTTGATGTAATATGATATATTATTATCTATTTATTTACTAGAGCATGGCATTGCTCCTAGCGAAAGCAAATGCTCTATTTTTTTTAGTCTGTAGAAGTAACATGTCAGTGATCATGCTTTTTAAAATAAAACACGTATTTATTGCTCAACGTGTAAAAACACGAGAGAATTATTATTTAAACATATTAAATCTTGCAAAATTTCATTGAAGAGTTTATGGCTTAGCATAGAATTGAAACTGATTTTTGAGGCTAACATTGATCTTGTACATAAGTGAAGTCAGCAGATTGTTTAATAATATACTGACATTACTCATTTTTGTGCGCGATTTTGACATTTCTTAGATGCAATGGTCAAATATTGTTTTTATGCTGTAAGTAATAGTTTTAATCTGGTATCGATATCAAGAATTTTATAACGCGAAAGTGCGAATTAAAACGAAAGCCAAAACTGTAATTTTAGCAACGTGTTTTGATAAGTCTCCCCAGTAGCGTAGCTAGTAGCGTGCGTGCCTAGCAATACGGGGAATGCGGGTTTGATTTCCCATCTGTCGGTTTTCTTAAATCCGAAAATGCAAGACTGTTTGCCCATTGGGTTGAGTAATTGTCTGACAAACAACTCTCGTAAAAAATAATCTATCAAGTCGTCTTCGCATTGCGGAGATCCATATACTACTTTTTTAGAGTGGATATCTTCACAATGTGTAGATCCATATGCTTCACGTTGGGAGTGAACATGGTATAAAAAAAAAGTTATGATAAAATAAAGAAATATTTATTAACAATACCGAATTAGTTAATAAAATCCAAATGTTCTTCATCTTCCATAATCGTTTTATAACAATAATACATGACCGCCTCCAAGAATCCTTGTCGTTGAAAATTCCGTACCTTTGCCAAATACATAAATCATCACCAATATTGCAGGGACACGTAACTTGATTTTTTGGTTTGAGACACTTTATAAAGTAAAGTTTTATTTTTTACAATAACTCATATCATTTTTACATTTGTATTCACACGTATGTTTATAAAACGTGTAAAAATTATTTGTTAATATAAAAATGTGTCAATTAATGAAGAGATTGCGAAAAAAATAAAAAAATCTTCATAAAGTGATTTAAGCCAAAAAATCAAGTTACGTGTTTCTGCTATATTGATGACGAAATAGTATTCAGTGACCTTACATAATAGCCATGCCAATTAAACATGTAAAATAAGGAAAAATCTTACCAAAGTCGAGATTATTTTCAGGCATCCGCAGTACGTGTTCGTCGCAATTTTACTCTCATAGTGATGATTGGTTGTACAATACATTACCTTTTTTCCATTACGAATAAAGTAGTACTTCAGTATTCCCAGTATCCGTCAAAACTATCTATTCATAAAGCTCTGTATTCAGTTATTCTCAGCTTTTTTAGATGAAATGAATATATTATTTATTAAGAATATGTAATGTATACTCGCATATATAATATGAAGAACTTCTTGAATTTAGAGTTCTATGGCAAAAATACGAATGATTTATTTAGACTCATAAACATTTATAAAAGTAGTGACGCTTATTGCTATCAATTTAAGTCTCCGTATTTTTATTTCCAGCGTACTTTTACTCCTAGTCTTATCATACTGTATTCAGAAGAGTAGGTACGTTAAAGTAAGAAGGTAGTTATTCATTCGCACATTTAAATCGATTGTTCTTTCAACGAGAATAATTATTCAATGAAGTATATATAATGCAATTTTAAAAGGTATGTAATATTTCAGGGTAACTTCAATTGAAGTATGACGTGATTTTTTAAATTGTTTTGTGCTGACGATATGCAAATTATTCCACTGCTATCGAAACACTACCAAATTAATACTTCCATTTTTCGTACTTTATAAGTCATGTATATTCAATAGCAACGGATCTCTTTCTTCATATTTCCATATTTGAAAGCTATATTTCCAATATGAACTTATTCAACTATGCCAAAACTTAAGCAAGAACATTTTTAAGGAGTATTTTTTGTATAAAATAAATATTTGGGATGTTCTTTATTGTTTATTTTTGTTTTCAATATTTTTGAAATTGATTTTTTCTAAATGTATACGCGCTGTATAGTTCTTATATACGAAAATATTTAAAAATCTTCTCTCTATAATTTTGCCATGAGTTCACTTTGGAAACATACCTCTCATTTAATCTATACATGCAACGTTTATAGAATTAAAAAACTTTGCCTTCTCCCAGGTGATGCCAGCATCCTTGCACTCTACTGGATACGTCCTATTGACACAATACACAACTTTCTAGAACGCCTAAATACTAAAAATCAAAAGAAAAAATAAAAAAAAAAACGTTTAAGATCTATTAAAGCATCCACAGCACGCGTTACATTCAAGCTACTCAATTTGTTTTTTTTTTATCACTAAGCTCATCACGAACCCCAGTATTTGTCGAAGAATCTGTTTAAACTGCATATAATATACTTTTTTATAGACAAAAGACTTGTTCTTTTAAAATTTAACTTTATCATTATTATTTAGTATTTACTCATATGGTGATTTATATTTTAAGGTCGTTTACATCTTGATAAAATTACTGAGTATGTCGAACAGTTACTTAATTTTCGAGCAAAATTTCAATTAATACTTATTTTAACAAATTTGAGATATATGTCTGCATGCTCAGACGCATAAACAGATAATCTTAAATTTCTTCAGGTATCCGACAGTCCTAAAACACATAAAACCAACCCTTGACTATCTCCCATCTCTGTGCGCACCTCAAGAGGGCAAGTTTTTTGTTTACGAATTTCTCGAAGCATACTATCCGCCGCAGGCAAACGACGGGCCTAGGTGATATAATAACTTTCTATCTTAAATACATTGCAAGAAATTTTACTTAAATCTACATTATAACTAAACTAAGATTAAAACAAACATTTATCCAGTGTGTCAATTTTTGCTTCACACTTTGTGAACAATTAATATATGTACTTTAATATGTACTTTTATATACTTTTGGGCCGTGCGATAAATCGTATCGTATTTTAATATTTATTTGAAAAAAAAATACATTAAATTAAGTCATCTATCAATTACTTGTCGAATTGTAATTGTTCTATCAACTACATTCAGATTTCAAGTATGTGAAAGTTTTTGTGTCCCTTGATGTCATTTAGGAGATTATTTTTCGTTATATATTACAATAATGTTTCAGTGAAGAAAATATGTGACAATTCAAGGGTCCAAAGTACAAAAATATGGAAAAGTCATTAAAAGCTCTCATTCGATATCACAATTTTTTGTAAGTTTTTTGCAATATGCACCCATGCGTTATCGAAGTGTAAAATGACACCTTTTTTCGTCAAATAGTCGAGTCATTTAACTAAAAATGCGTATTTAAACAATCCTAGATGTTTCCAATAAATATCATCCATAATAATTTGACTCTGATAAAAAAGCTCCATATGAATTAAAGCTTCTTTTGTTTTTATTTATTGATATGATCAAGCTTTTGAAAATTGTAAGTTTAACACTTTTAAAACATGTCGTACAAAATAGTATAAATTTAATAGACAGTTTTATAAGAAAAGCCAAAAGGTTAACGTTTGTAAAAATTTTCTTTGTTTGAAAGTCAATTTCTAAGACATCTTCGTCATCTTCAAATATATCATTAATTATATATCTTATAAGTTTCTGTCTAAAACATATATCAAGGAGGGCTAATGTTTTTATAATGTTCCTTTAATAATATTTATTAAGAAGCAGTTTGTATGGGAACGGCCTTAGATTAAAATTATAATACACTCGCAATGTACAAATTAATTAAGCGATGGCCAACCCTGCTGTGTATAAATATTGCTCGAGTATACACAATATGTAAACTTGTTACCCCCCCAAGTTGTGATGTGAAAACTTCACTTTAAAACATAAGCTGTGTAAGGTAATTAAAAAAATATTTTCTTGTCATTGCGTAAAAAAAACTTTTGAAACGATAAATTTCCATCAAGAAAAAAAGTAAATATAGTTATTAATAGATACATATTTATTAATTTTTTAAAGTAAATATGTCAATACTATAATTGGATAATAAAATTGGTCTAAAAATAGTTATTACTTTAGAAGGTCGACAAAAAATGTAGACACATACAAAATAAATAAATTGGAAAACACCAATAACGGGGTTTTAAATGTGATCTGTGACATTTCAAGTTTTGTTTTAAAAAAAAATTACAAAAACAGTTTAGTTTCTTGTGTGATATTGTGTGATTTTATAATTATAAAAAGATTTTTTATGTATAATTTATACTATAATTTGCATCATCTTTACATATTACATACTCTTTTGTCGTCTTTTATATCATCATAAGTATATACGGACCAATATTGTAAAGTAAATACAAATCATAATAAGTTTCTTTTCCACGAGAAGTTGTTAGGCTATTGCTCAATAGATTGGATAAAAAGTACTCAAAAGCTTAAAAATATAAATTTATCTGATTTGAATTAATCCCCTCTCCTGGTATCAATATACACCCTTAATTAATTCGGTGATTAAGATGGCATATTCTTCACAACGGAGATATTCCAGATAATTTTTTTAACTATAATGAAATGGATTTCTACCAATAATTAAGATTTGTAAAAAACAATTTCAATATAATGGCAATAAGATATTGATCAAATAAAGACTAGAGAAAAAATAATTGATCTGTTTTTTTTAAGTAAGTATAATAGTATTTCTGTTTTGTTTTCACATATTTGAATCCTAAACCTGTTTATAACGCACATACTTAATGGGTTCAACAAATGGCTGTTTATTTATCCTTATCAAAAATAAGCCATGCAGATATGTCTTTTTGTTTATTTCAATACCTTGTTCCAGAACTGCCATGATATTTTTTTACAACGTCCACTCCAATAATAGACTGTCAGTCTAAAAATGTCCGGTTTGAAGGTAAAATATTATATATAATGAATATATGCAGTACAAAAGCATGTCCATTTGTTGCAAGATAATTACTTAATCCAATGGTCATTCAGTCTGCATTTTTGTTTTTTTTTAAATCCAGCAAAAATGGGAATCAAACCTGATTTTCCATGACGTAAAGCGTTTCTGCTAATTTCTCAGCAGTCGAAAAAACAGTATCACATATTTGTGTCATACATTTTAGTGCCAGATATTTGCCTAAAGATAAAGGATTAAATGCTCAATGCCTTGAGTGATATGATGTTACCTAATTCTTATAAAAATAACCTATGAATGTTAGTCTTTTGTTGATATCATTATTCTTGAGTTAGCGAATGGTTATGGTAACTTTTTTAAGATAATATAATTTAAAGTGAATTTTATGGAAATATTTTTTAAATTTAAAACCGTAATAAGTAATTTTCTGTGAATAACGATAAAATTGTGATGAATAATTAATAAAAACCAGAGGCCACAACCTTTTAAATATTAAAACTAGCTTCATTCCCCGGAAAAAGACGGTAATTGTTTTCAAAGGACCCTTTTATGAAAGTGCCACGACGAAAGTGATTATCGCTCATAAATGCTTAGTTTTCACATCACTGGCAGAGATAACAAACGTCGTTAGCCCAAGGTCTCGCAGGCATTGTTCGCAAAACTCTGGCGTACAGGGTTTAGGATCCCTGTACACAAATTGTTTGTTTATTCTCACCTACTCACACAAACGGTCCATGTTTATATGTCCTTTGTTCTCAAAGGATTCTCTGTCATGTCCGTTGCCATTTTTATTATATTTAATGTAGGATCGCCTTTGTAATAACTACGTGCATTAGTATTATTTATTAAAAAAACCGTAAATAGCTTTCGTGTAAATACCTTCTGTATTATGAAATAAGCTTTATTGTTGATTTTATTCCTTCAAATAAGCAGAATGATGTATTTTTTAACTATATTAGTATATTGATTGTGTATACAAAACAAATTATCTGTAATATAACTCATTTCATGCAAAACATAAAAACTCAAAAACTGTTATTTTTTAGTAAATTAAATTCCAAACTGATGCCGATGATTATATACCATGTATACAGTGAAAGTGATACAGTGTAGTAATATCATGTATCCTAAACTAAAAACTTAATTTAAAAAAACATTCTCCATATAATTGTAAGCTAATTGCCCAATTCATTTAGTATTCAGTCATGTGTCTTTGGATTTCTAAAAATATTGTGGCTGTATGATCCAAATCTGTAATCTCCTATTATAAAGCATGCACGCTAACCTCTTGGCTATCCAAAGACTAGATTAATACTTATTTTGTGTTACGTGTATTAATTTATTGCAAAACTTTGTATACTTCATATCCATGTTATAAAATAAAAAAAATGTGTGTTGTCCGTCACAAGAAATTCTCATAGGCTGCGAAGAAAAGCAACGTCAACTTTTCACATGTCATTTTGGTTGCCATTTCTAATTAATCTCTTTTAATTTGAATTTTTAACATTATCGCAATATTAAGATACATTTTTAATAACAGGATGAATATAATTAATTTGAATAAGGAGTGAGTTTGAATCTATCCCAGGCTAAGATGGGTAATAAAGCTAGTACATTGTTAAAACAACAAATGAAAACAAAGATAAAAAACCAGTTCTGTGAAGAAACATGTACCAGTCAAAATAGTCATTATGCAATTAGTTGATCACCAATAATCGACTCTTGTAATAAAAAATATAAAGAAATCTGTTTGGATTATTGATGTGGTACAATTTAGAAGCGAATACATTATATCGATTTAATCTGTAATCAAGCCAACTCCATTTGTATACAATGTTCAAGAGCAACAAAAAACTTTAGTGAATGTGTATGTTATTGTATGGAGTTGGCTGGCTTATGCGAGCGGCTTAATATATTAAATTTTTTCTTTTTGTGAATTTGTGCGTTCTGTGTGCGATAAAAAATTTAAAGCTGAATAAAATGACACTAAAATGAGTACTAGATATTGGAATACTTAAAAACATTTCAAAAGATATGGTTACGTGTCATTGACGCTTGAACGTATTATAATTATTTTTCAGAGATAAATTTCCTTGTTTTTAATTATGGTTATGAAAAATCCACATAAGGTTTTATGTTTTAGCCGTGAATAGCAAAAATATGAATTATTTAAAAAATATACTTAGTATTCAGTATTCACATGTCATCACAGAAAAAACAGCTTTTTATAAACACGAAATATTCTAACGAATTCATATGTAAGCAAAGGTTAAATTTGTTTCCAAATTTATGTAGATTTCGAACATTTTTTTGCCACGTCGAAAAATTTGTTTTCGAACATGTTTCATAATTTTTGGCCAAAAAATAAAAAGTTGTTACACCTGCTACCAATTTGAATAAAACTTATTTTTACTGTTTTATACGTATCTAAGAAAAAGTGCATTTTTTATAAAAGAAGCAAAACAAATCTATTATACGTATACACATGTACAGAACCTTCTTCTATTTAAATTAATATTGCATATTTCTTAATTGATAATAAAAATTTCAAATTTTTCTTATTTATATATATTTATATCATGTTTGCTCCAAAAGTAAAGCATATGGATATACATAGTGTGAAGACATCCACACCGAAAGTGGAGTATATATATGGACCTCCCTAATGTGAAAACGTATTGACAGATTATTTGTCACTAGAATTGTTTATTAAACAACTGCTCAACCCAATGGGCATCCAGTCTTGCAGTTTTTAAATTTGACAGATGGGAAATCGAACCCGCATTTTCCAGATTGATAGGAAGGCATGTTACTATCTGCACTCACCGGGGATATATAATATGTATATTAATATATTTGTATAGTATACTGAATGTAGAGTATGCACAGTGTGAAGATGTCCAATTGAATATGGGTCACATGGATATTTGCAAAGAATTAGTTGTTACCCAATTACTAAAATTTTGGACAGCCAGTCCTTTAACTATAATTAAAAAAATAAGCTTCATGTAGTTGTGGTATATGGAACTGTAATCTTTGGTATCAAAGCTTATCTTTTGCACTAAGCTCTATTTTATTATTAAATTGTCAAAAAGTCTCCAAATTGTGAAAATATTCATATGCTCCATTTTTGGAGTTTGCCATGTTGACGTTGTAAGCATAAATCATTGAAGCGAACATGGTGAAAATATATACTTGTAAATGGTTGTCATTTATTATTTGAAATATATTTATTAATTTATTATATAATGATAATATATAAATTCACGCCAATTCGACATCAACCTAAAACTAAATGAAAAATTAAACGTTGTAATTCATAAAGTTCTCGAGCTGGTTAGGTCACGTGCTTAAATGATAGAAAATGTAGATTCAAGTCATATGGGCAATTGCATGGAAATTTTGAATTGTCAAAAATGGGAAACTTGAAAAATCAATGGAACGACTGACTGATAAAATTGTCAATGTTAAGATGGTGGAAAGCATTATGTTCTACGTTAAAAGCATTTATAGGTAAGAAAATTTGTTAAATTAATATATTATACCTAATAAAGTAAAGTTTTACTGTGTAAATTGCCATCAGCTACAAGTTGATTGGTTGATGAATAATTCCGACAGTTAGGCTACATTAATCGATAATATACGTAGTGAACGCAAACGAAATTCATGTTATATTTTTCAAGTTTGACTCTCTGGGTGAAACTTATACGTATTAACGCATGATATAGAGCAAGATTATGAGAATTATAAATTGAGATTTAAAAAAAACCCAACTATAACAGACTCTAAAAAATTAAATATGCAATATGAGTATTTTGAAGTTTGTTATTTTTTGATATGAAAACTTGCATTCTATACAGTTTCTCAATTCGAAAAACTTATACATTTTACAATAACGATAATTTAAAAAAGTACCAACAAATTTTTTCTTTTCTTTAAATCTCCACCATAAAATATAATCATATGTATTGACAAATGTCTATCGCTATCTATCTACAGTTTATAAAATTGATTTTTTTATCTCTCTAAATAAACGAGTCATCAAGATAGTGCAGTTTGCTAAGCTGTTGGGAAATCGTTTTTTTTTGTTTGTTAATTTTTCTAATTTTTCCTCTAAATAAAAGTAAAAGTCTAGAAATTATGTACTTTGTAGGCTTCGTTATTGGATTGCGGGTTCGTAAAGTAAAATAAAATATTTGCTTCATTTATATTTTGGGAGGAATTACGGTAGTAATAAATTGATTCGTAATTTTCAAATCTACTTCTTTAATTAATGCCGTTGGGAACTTATCAATGTTTGATTATGATGTTAAATAGATACTAAGATAAAGGCTCATATTCAGTTTAAGTTTGACAAAAAGTATACTTATGGTAGATAGGAGCTTTATGACTCAAATGACAGAATACGTTAAGGATGATTTTTGTTTAAATTCACCACGCTCGCTTAGGGAAAAAGATTAGACACAGAGGCAGCAGGCTAAAATTAAAAAAAAGAGGTGTGTAAGAAAAAAATAGAAACAAAATAATTGTTTTGTATAAGAATTATGATATGAAAAATGGCCTGGGTTATTTTATAAAGTGTTATACTAGATAGAATATGGAGTCGAAAATCAATTAAATGATGTTTGTATTGCTACGAAAATTTGTACGTATATACACTTGAAAGCTGCGGAAATAAAGACAAACTCATACAAAGCTATTGTCGTATTCAATTTTCCAGCTTTTAAACAGAAAATATAGGTCGCCAGTAGTACTGGTGCATCTCCCATTGCTGCCTTTGTTCAGGAATTTTTCTCTGCCTTTCTCTCGATTACTCTTGCAGCCTTTCGTTTACGTTTTATTTCTCGTAACGTGGGCCATTATCGCATGCTTTTCCGGAGAGTACTTTGGAATAGAAATAATATTCCGTAAATTCGACATGTTATGTTTTTTTTTACATTGTCAATATATGAAAATATTTCTGTATTTCCTACTACATGTGTGTATTTAAATTTCGGTATTTTCTATTTGATGTTCACTAAAATTTCTACGTTTAACGTTAAGTGTTCGAATAATATATTATTTTAGTACATACTTATTTATGGATATGAAATATGGACTCTCAAAATTTAACAGTGACATAAAAACTTCGAATATCTCAACTTTATGCTTACACGTATGAATTTGAATTATGAAACACAGTAAAAATATCTATACTTATTATAAAATATAAAATAAGCGTCTGTCGATCTGTCAAAAAAATTCTTTCCAACACTAGCAACGTAAGATTTGCTCATGTTTTTAAATATATTTTTTTAGTTATCTGTGTTTTTTTTTGCTTTCCCCTCCACCACCCGCCATGTCTCCACACCAGCTATGCGGGCGTATAAGTACACCGTGGCATAACGAACGTGATACGCTCTTCATAAGTGCCAGAAATGTTCCAGGAGCAGCTTCCCAAGACTTTGGTTGGCGTGCACTAGAGTGTACGTGATTTCTATTCTAACTAATTATACCCTGCTAATATCTAGCCTTCTCGAGAAGAGACCTTCTCGTCCATTGTAAGATTTTGCAATTTTTTTAAAAGCTAGAATATTATCTTTGGTAGAAACCAAGTCGCAACGGCCGACCGGTCCGACAAATGGTCGAACCGACTTGAAAATCTCTTCCCTTTCAACCAACATATGGCGACATTCACAGAGGATGTGATTGGCATCCTGCATTTCGCCACATAAGCAAGTAGGAGATTC
>JAGVSQ010014172.1:0-10739 GCA_022683975.1 Rhyacophila evoluta
AAATGATGTAGGTCAAAATAAAATTTTGAACCTACCAGCGATAAGTTGTATGACTAAAAAAAAAAAAAATCCTAAATCACTGCCATTTGTTACTTCATATTAAATTAATCATCAAATATATCAGTAAAATATAATTAATATTAATTCAGGCATGTAAAAATATACATACATACAGCATCTATCGGCGATTGATAAGTCGTAATAAAAACAACTTGGTTAATTAAACCTATATAATAAAATTATAACCTAAAGCAGGAGCCAAAGCACCTATAGTCATGATACATGAAAAACCTAACTAGAATTATTAAAATTTCATTTGAACAATAAAGATTGTTGCGTAATTGCATACATTCAGTACCAATCAAACACTACTGGTATCAGGAAACGAGAATATCAAGAAAAACAAAAAAAGGCAAGAAAAATAATTATAAAGAGGGTAATCTGATAAGATTTCTGAATTTATGAACATTTACTATTTTAAATTCTAAATTACTTAAAACTGGTAAACTTCCATATTTACCAGTTATAAATAATTTAGAATTTAAAATCAATTTCCATCAGTCCAAAATATTAACTATTTACTATTTTAATATTATAATCTTGTAAAAAACTATTTAATTACATAAATAAAAAAAGGGGGTTCAGCGATGAAAAATATTTGTAAATCCCCTGGTATGCCGAGGACTAAATGCAAAAATTATATTAAAATCTTTTGCCTTTTTCACTTTCAGACTAAAACACATAACTTGAACTACCAGTAGTAGTAAATTATTAAAAAAATACATACATTACATGAGTTGATATTAAAGAATATTTGTATTGGCATATTTTTATACATAAATTAGAAATAATTTTCCAAAAATATTTCTCAAAAATCTCAATGGACTATACAAAATAATTAGTAATAGGGTTCAGAAAAAGACAGGTATCCATAGGCAGGGAGATATGACAAGTAATATTAAGTTTACAATAAAAACACAGTAAAATCGCAAAAAATACACATTTAATTGAAGACTTTCAATAACATACAGAGGTGTAATGAATGGCACAAAGTAATAGATATACAAATAACCTGAATGATTTTAATAATACCAAAAGCTAAAGAAAACAATAATATTGCTGAAAATTGAGGTTAGAACTATGCAGAGTGCTTATTTAAAGTTAAATTTGCAAAAATGGGTCCACATCCGAAGTGCATTTTTTTTGGCCCCTATGCAAGAGGTAACACAAAATTGTATTAATCAATGCATAAAACGGTGGAACACGAATATTTTCATTGATAAATTGAACAATTTGGCACTTGTAAACAAAAACTAGAGGTGAAAATACTTAATTTTCACAAACATATGCTGACAAAGCCACACCCAAGAATACCGATGAAATGAAAACTACTCTGTGTCCCATTGACTTCTTTATTGCTACTAAATCGAATGGAATAAGAGAAATAACAATATCTGTTTGTAAAACCTACCTGATGCATTTTGTTTCTGAGTTTTCAAAAATATTCAATATTATGTAACTCAACTGCGATAACGACCGAAAATAAAAACGAGACGATAAAACAAAATCCACGGATTATTTTAAAAATACTATCGATAAATATTAAGAACCGATACCATATAAAAATACTTGAGAAATATTTTTCACTACGAGAATGTTGAGTGACGCCATTTTGTAGACTACCAAAAATTGGATTGATGACGACTATTTTAAATTGCGATTATTATACTTCGAAAATATACAATTTTTCACATATTTTGACATAATAAATGAAAACTTTTGAACGACTTTAGTATAAACACATATGGTATAGGTTATTGCACTCTACCGATGGCTGAAACTCAGTGCAAGCGGACTGATTGACTCGCTGAGTCGGCCATATTGACTTTCTTCGAGATGGTCTACAGAAAACTTCCGTTTCCTTTGTAGAAATATCATCAATTTGTACGTTGTCGCAAGTATGAAAATACGGTATACATTACAATTATTTCTTTTTCGATTACACTTGTATTTATTCCATAAACGAAAATAACAAAACTTTTTTTGACTATCAACACAACATAATTATATATCATGTATTCATAAAATATTTTCGTTTTTGTCTACTTGATTTTGTTTTGAAATATTATTAAAACAAACTATAACCTCGTTTATTTTTTCTTACTATCCATGGCTGAAAAATGAAACACGAAAAAAATGAGTGTGTATATATGTGAAATTATTCATAAGTTCTAATATTTTTTTCAGTTCCATACATTTTTAATGGGAGATATTAATAAATACATACATTAATAGAGAAATAAATCAAAGCCGTAAGCTATGACCATAGATAATTATTACATAGACGTTATTTATTTAATTATGAAAAAGTATTATTTTTATTTAAAATTTCAATGCAAAATATTTGTTTTTTAAAATGTAATATTGGTTTCAAAAACACTTTTGGTTATAAAATTAAATGTAATGTGTACGCCTATAGGGTTACGCAATTGTCTGAAAAACAATTTTAGTAAAAAATAGTTTGTTAAGACGTTTTCACATTGCAAAGATCTATATTTATATATTCCAATTTTGGAGCTGATATCTTCACATTGCTTATATCCAAACACTCCACTTTGGGAAGAAATATGAATAAAAATTATGATATTATATAATTGTTAAAAATACATGCAAAATTGTATCGCAATAAAATCAAATCATTACGAAAATTCTTAAATAATTTGATGTTTCTTTTAAAACGAAACAGTTCTATTTTATTGTATTTTGTATAAAATAGATATATTTTTTATCAAAAAATACAAAATTATCTTTTATACTGATTAATTTTGTTGAAGTGTAAACATTTTGTTTTACTGTAGGTTAAATTTGGGTTTATTTAATGATAGTAATAGAGACAATAAAACTAATTTATGCTTATTGTTATCTATTAATATCGATTAAATATAAAAAAGAAAATAAATATGTCGAATAACACGTTGTTGGACCAAAATATTTTTACATACAATTTGTTTCTCACGTTTTATTGTAAAATGCATAAATTAATATTTTTATTTCGATCTTAATGTAATGTGAAATAATTTCAATTATAAGCCAAACATAAATTATACTTGGGCTACATAATTGTGATAAAATTATTAATCACGATAAACGATTTTACTCCAATTCATTTCACATCAAAATATTCCCAGGCTTTATATTGCAAATCGTTTTACAGTACTATGATAATAAAAGCTTATAAAAATGAACGTTTTATAAATGTTTTTATTATGATCTTTTTTTGGGCAACATTGTGGGTATATTATTTGCGATCGATCATCTACGAGTGTATTGATAAAAGTGGCGACCCTATGATAAACTGTCAAACTGTGATCGTGCATAGATGCTGGGAAAGAAATAGCCAAATAATATTATGTTTTACAGTGGTTAGAAGTAGATGAGAGTGATCCGGGGTATCACATCGTGACTGAAAGTGGAATAGCCAGCATATGAAGTTGTGGTCTTAGAAAATGAAGATGGATGGAATAATAAACAACAAGCCCAAATACAAATCGTTTATGTGATAAGATTACTAATAACAAGCTATCTAGGGGACGAGTTTTTGGTGTTTAGTCAACTACTAATGTTAGGTGGCGATATTGGATTTACAGCTGTAAATACATCTTGGCGTAGGACAGTTCATATCCATCGACATTTTTCATATTTACATAGTATAGTGCTACCAAATTTTTCACGTATTTGCGAAGAGTTCTGTGAATAACTTGATAAAATTCCCTAGGAAAGAGCCAATGTTTTATCTTATCTATGGTCATACATATTACATATACCTCAAAATCCAATACTGCCAACATGAATTATTAGTACACTAAACATCAAGAACTCACCCTCTTTATAACCCAGTAAATAACATGTATCGACTATTCATCTGCTATATTTTTATATAATATGTAACTAAAATTTTCATAATTTTAGATAGTTGGTTGTAAAAGAACAGCCAATAAAAAGTGCAAACATAACTTGATCCCTTTCTTTAAAATTTACCAGAGTTGTTTATTGTCATTTATCTTCTTAATAAATAAATGCATTCACAAAACTTATTTTTATATAATGTACTTTAGACTTTTGACTTTACTATGGCTTCCACTCTAAATTAAATTTATAAAAAATCATTTAATTTAATGAGATTATTTTTAAAGCAAATTTAGGGAATCAGGTAGTTTCTCTATAAAAATTAATGTACAATTATTTTTTGTTAGTGAGTATTTTGGAAGAAATAAAGAGAATCATTCATACTTGTCTTGACGCCATGTACATCAAACCAAAACGAATTAAGAATTTTACACCCATAATTACAACGTCAATAAATAAGTCAAAAATGATCTTGTCTAGACTTAAAGGCCTATTACACTACACAATTTCAAGGCAGCCTTACCCTTACTAAGTGCGGTGTAATAAGCCTTAGGCACTTAAATCACACACAAGAGACCACACTGCAGTAAGAGCACTTAATATTGTGTAGTGTAATAGGTCTTTTACTGGTTACATATTTGAAAATATGTTTATTTATGGATCATTACTAAAAAAGGACTATGGAAAGGCATAAATCTCGCCAATACCTACATTTGAAATTACTCTATTTCATAAATTATTTTTATAATAATAAAGTTATATTTCTTGTAATGTGTACAATAAAATATCCAAAAGTATTTGCTATTCAGGAATATATTATTATAATTCTGTTAGTTAAAAAAAAATGACAGAATGAATATTCTTGTGCAAAAGTTTCTCAGCTAACAAATATATTCTTTGGAGTGTTATTTTAAATCATAAATATGATGAGATGTCAACTTAAAAAATCATTGTCAAAAATTGAACTACTTTAATAGTTGGTAAAACTAAGGAATATATGCTCAAGTGTTGGATTACTAAGTGTTAATCTGAAAAAAAACACATTCAAAACACATATTTTTTATGTTTTGGCTTTAACTGACACCTCACCCACATTTCTTCATTATATCGAAGTTCTACTGTACTACAGTGTGGCACATAGTTTCTGGTAAAATAGAAAATAAACATGAAAATACATATTTAAAATGAAATATAATTTATTTTAATTACAATTACATTTATTTTTCAATGATTTCTTTAAATTTAGGCTTGATTAACTTTACTGAAATTAAATAGCTTGTTATTATTGCTAGTAGACCCAGACCAGCACTTCCTCCGCATACATAAGCCAGAATATTCCTATAATATTGTGGACAGTCCTCATGGTTTAAGCATTTGCTGCAAAATAAATTACTTTTTTAATGACTTTGAAATATTAATTCTTTACTTCAGATCCAAAGTGTAACAACCCAAAAAATATGATTCTGAGATAATAAGGAAATAGGATTTTGCGCAGGTTTAGACTTCTACTGTACATCTATTTTTTGACATGGATATATTTTGACTGATAAAATTCTAGGATTATCTAGAAAGAATATTTCTGTTTATATATTAAAATCATTTTTTTTCTTCTAAAATTAATATAAAGATTTTTTTGGGATTTTCGCAGAACTTTTTTTATCTATTTTTTTATCTAAAGAAAATTAACCACAGCAATTTAAAAATAACCACATATTACCACATCAGTATTCTAAGGTTTTCCTAACACTTAACTCAAAACTGCAAATTTTTGACATGTCACACTTAGAAACTGAGGTATCAGTATAATCTTTCGAATATTAATAACATCACATACATTGCAGCCATGATTTTAGTTAACCTTAAATATTTCTACAAGTTGAATAAAATCAAACTTACTTGCTAGAATTTACAGTTTGTTTTAGAAATGATTGTTTAGTTAGGGATCGAATTTGGTTTCCATATTTACATACAGTCAAACAAAGAGCATTAATGGAAGATATATAGCTAATAATAAACGTAATTTATTCATTATGTGGAGTTTGTTTATGGTTTTATTCATATGGGTAATGCAAATCTAAAAGGATGGTGATATTTTTCCGAATGATTATTTTCATCAAACTGTTTTGAAATAGAAATTGGGAAGCGAAAGGTTCTCTGCAACAAAAAAAGCTGCTTCGTTTATTTTTTCTTGATTTCATTTAAATTTTGATTACTGTATTCATCAACAAATACCTTTTATAAATACTATGTATTGTGTATCTGAAAATTGTTATAATTATGTTTTCCCTTTTTTTATAATTTTTTTAATGTACTTACTAGTTTTCTATTATTACCACAGCCAATCCAGTAATAAGTTTGTCAGCAAATGTAACAACAGAATATATTACTGCACCTTGATCTGAATGTGGTCCTATCAAATCAGCAGTAATGCATAAACTTGATATCAGTGTAATCGAACTTCCAGCACCTATATACACAATGGCCACATATTTAATATTGTTTTACATTCTTGTTATGGGGCAGTTATAACAGCGGAACAAAATTACCTTCTAGACTTTATTATCAGAAAAATACACAATTATGAGTTTAGTATATGGAAGTATCTTATGGGAAAGCTCCAGTGCTTTATTGAATACGGAGAATTTTATTTGCGAACAATAACATGCATTTAAGAAGAGTGTATTTAACTTATATTAACAGTTCCTTGCTCTGAGTATCTAAGTTTTCAAGACTTACAGGACAGATAGACAGTAAGTTTCTTGGTTAATACAACATTTGACACAGTAGGCATTTTATTTGTACATCTTTAATCTTTTGAAAATATATACCTTATGAATTACATTGTTGGTTATAGGAATAACACTTAACAATTGAGTCACCGTCTTGGAAAAAGCACTCTGGATTCATGACCAACGGTAAAGGTAACGTTTGGCATTTGGTATTAAGTTCAGCTAACTCTTGAAAATTTTTTAATGCTTAACATTTCCTTTACGGTTGTTCATTTATACCTTTTGGCGAGTGAATTTTTCTGAACTAAATATATCTGGGTAGTGAGTTTGTTTTTACAATTAAAATTTTTACTTCTTTATTTACAATATCACAGATAAACCAAAAATAAACCACTACTATATAATTATAGCTACTCTAACACTTCAAGAAACTATTCGAAGAACTCTATTGATATTCTTAGAATTTAAATACTTTTATTAAATGTGATAATAATTAAATAATAGGCAGGGATACCCCGGCGTGCTCATATTCTTCTGGGACTGTCTATGTTTGTATGAAACCATTTAGTCAATACTCGCTGAGAGATTAATTAGCTGTATTTTACTATTTTACAGAGATAGATATATTATTTGCATACATTATTATTTTGTGTGGTTATTTTTAGTATATAAGCTTCCCTTCGGAATCATAAAATCATTCGAGTCATTTGTCAAATAATTACTCAAATCACTAGCTCTAATGTTTAGTTAAATCATATTCTTTAGTGCTCTTTATAGACAATGAAAGCAATTCGATAATTTGATAGTCAATATGAAGATATTTTTTTATTGTCACCTTGTCTGGTGATTTTGAAATTAATAAAATGACCAATATCAACAATGGGATAGTTTTGCTAAATATTTTGATTTACCCATAAATGCCGCCACGGTATAGAGTTGAAATCCACCAGAAGAAGGTTCCAATGACACTGCTATCCATCCACATGTCATGATACTAATTAATGAACCAATTGTATATAGAATCTAAAATAAATTAAGAAGTTATCCATTTTTTTTGGTTATTAGAAGAAAATGACTTACTTTTTTAATGGTTTTATAATTCTATCATCTAATCAGAGGACAGCAACATAAGTACAAAATAGTTCATTTCTATAAGTGAGTTGACCCATCGATAATGAATGCTTTGAATATGGGTATTAGATGTCATCACCCACAATGAAACCCTGGTTTGCCCAGTATAAATATTAAGAAAGTCTAGCTTTTATAAACCATCGATAGAATTTACGAATAAACGTATATCTACATCATCAGATAGATTTCTCGTTATGTTACCTTATTGCTTGTATATTTATTTCTGTATTTCAATATGAGTGATGCAAAAAACGAGGCAATATATGATACTAGTGGAACACTGGCAATAGAGGATACTGTTTCTGTTGATTCATCCGAGCTCAACCTCTCATCCAAAAATAGTGGCATGTACACTTGTGCAAGTGTACTAAATAATCTGGCTGCCACATATCTGAAAGAATTTGTTTGAGTATGATATATTTATTATGTATAAGTGTACCCCAAATTATTTCTTTGTGTAGAAGGTGTCAAATACAATCAGTCTTAATAATACAACCAGTATGATCCTCACGGATAATCTTTTAGTGAAATATCAAATGTTTTTAAAAACAAATCAAATATTTTTGATATATTATCTAATATATATCTGGTATATTAAGTAGCTTTAATAAAATATTATATACTTACAATACAGCTGCTTGATAAAGCAATGGCGATAAAAAGAAATTTTTCTTCATATCCTTATCAATATTTATGCTTTTCTTAGTTTCTACTTTTAAAATATCAGTGTTTTGAGCTACACCATTTGTCTTATTAATTTTTACTGGCTCTTCTGAAACTGATGATATGTTTTTCCTTATTTGGTTTTCCTGAGTTGATACAAAAGTGGTTTTTGTATGTTCTTCGTTATTTATTTTGACCCGTATGTCATGTTGAATACCACAGTGAAACATAATTGAAAAAACACAGCCGATGCCTGTTAAGAAAAGACAAGTATCCTAAAAGTACAAATAGTTGAATAGATTTAATTAGATTAAATAGATTAAAAGTTAAGTAAAATTAGAAATAATTAAAAAAGACAATGTTATCTACAAATATTTAGTTGGGTATTTTCACAACTCGTTGTATTGAAAAAAGTTAATTATAAAATTGCAATGAATTTAATTATTCTAGAATGTACATAATGAAATTGTATCGAGAAATTTGAAAAATATAAGTAAAATAATAATGTTGCTAATATTTTTCAAAAAAATCTAAATGCAAGTGCATTTATTATGATGGTTAAAGGCACTTAAAATTTTGTAGCAATTGAACGCATCAAACTTAATCACAAATAAAATTACAATTTATAAACTCATACGATTTTATTAATAAAACATATTTACGTTCATGTTTCTGATTATTTTGTTGTTAAGTGATTAATGTAAATATTTTGATTCTGAAAATATTTGTACTCACTCTGAATTTGTAATCATCTGTTGGTTCAATAGTTTTGTTTTCACCCATTTTTAGCATCCCCCATGTTATTACATAAACAATAACACTTGAAAATACAGATGCTGTATACCTTGAAAAAATTATGTGTCATTTAAAATTGATTCATAATTTGCATATATTTTTCATCTTGTTTAAGCGTTCCTTGGAATCTTTTTAAAAAAAGTAACAAATTCTGTTAGATACATAAATACATGTGTGAAACGGCTTACTGATAATAACTAGTAATAACTAGCCACGATAAAGTTACTATGGGAGGTATTAATTTTTCGTTTTCCTTACCTAATTGCTGTTAGTTCTGATCTCACCTTGAGATTATTTGTTAATATTGGAATCATAGCTAAATGAGTAATTTGCACTACAGCCCATCCACACTGGAAACAAATAATAACAATGGCATAATATAATGGTTGCCACCATACCATATAGTCTCCAGCAGAATTCATCCAACAACCGAGGCAACGAGAGAATATGAGTGGAAAACTACATAGCACAAGTGCCGTACCTAGAAATAAAAAAACCGAACTGAATGTTATGAAATTAATAATGTTGCCTATGATAATTAAGAGATCAAGATAATATGTAACAGAAGTGGAAGTAAGATGATACATAGATAACACCACAAACAAATCGGACGATCATCAACTTAACATCCAGTACTCTATTTGTTTATTAAATTTTTTATGCAGCTACAAAATTTTCAATTAATACACATGATAATTAGAGATAATTTACCTATTAAATGCCACAAACGTTTACTTCCATGTCTATCCACCAAAATACCAACAACAGGAGTAGCTAATGCATCCACCACTTGTCCTGTAATAAAATAAAAACTATTATGTATTCATTAATTTGTTGCCTCAAACTTTATACACATATATTTATTTATTTCTGTTATGATACTAATGTATTAACTGCTAATTTACGTTTGCCATAAATAATACATAATATATATACATATTATATTTATGAATTTTAAATAAAAACCTATTTCGACTACTTAAAAATCGGGAAAATTAGTTTTTTCTGGTTGGTTGCAGATGTGAATGTAGTAGGCAGATTGAAATTAATATGTATTTTGGTTCAGAACTTGGATCTGAATTCCAAGAATTGGAGAATATTATGGATATGGCTCAATTAATACATACACTTTAAAATAATACATTTAATTGCTTGAGTTATAATTTAAATTTTTGAAAAACATATTATATGAGGTGTTCAAGATATTCATGAATGTTATTAGCTATCTATATTAATATATTGAATACCTAACAGCATCATTGATCCTGCTGTTGTAGATTCCATAAGCAAAACAGCTTGTAAGAATAGTAAGGTGTATGAAAACCACATTGAGGCACACAGGTCATTGTAAATGTGCCCTAGTCCGTATGATACTTTTTGTGGCAGAGTCATTAAACATGGTTCATCGGAGCTGAAAAAAAGTAGTGAAAGTAAGCAACATGGATTAAAATATGCATTTTAATTCTAAATTATTTAAATCTGGTAAACTTCCATATGTGAGATCACTGTTAGCGA
>JAGVSQ010014173.1:0-10738 GCA_022683975.1 Rhyacophila evoluta
AACCTCCAAAAATAGTTTCAAATCATCGGCAAATAACAAAAAATTAGCTTTTCTAATGACTTTTGCTATGTCATTTACGAAGATCGTGAACAACAGTGGTCCCAATTTTTTATGGAATATATTGTATTTAAAAAAACATGAATAAATTTTATTATCATGTTCACTCCTAACGTGGAGCATATAGATCTACACAGTGTGAAGGTATCCACCGCGAAAGAGGAGTATATGGATCTCCGTAATGTGAAGACGTCTTGTCAGATTATTTTTCATGAGATTTTTTTTGTCAAACAAATAAATAATCAACCCAATGGGCATCCAGTCCTGCATTAGTCCAGGGGGACATTTTTATAATCAATGAAATAATGAATCAAATACTATTTTAGAATATTTATCCTCCATTTGATGAATAGATTATTTTTCAAATAGTGCCTTTGACTGAATTAGTATTTATTTTCAGAACTCCATTTGTACATCCAATGGTCATATAGATAAACTTCTAAGACACCTTTTCCAAGATAATGAACAGCATTAATTCCCACATTAAATTATAAGCTGATTCAATTGTCCAGTAACTGGGAGTAACTTATTTGATCGATTTTATCCTGATGTCGTGTGCTACGTCTTTGCTAAAAACGAATTAAATATTCAAACAATGAATGAGTTAAATGATTAAGAAAAGAGTTTAATAAGAGAGAAAAATTAAATATAATTGGCGCAAATTATATATTTTAATTTAATATCGATTATCTTTTAGTGACGGCACTGTAGAGGCAACTAACCCACTTACTCCAACAACCATGCACATAGTGCATTGCCAATCCAGCCATCAGAGTAAATTGTCCGGATTAGTCCGTTTGTTGAGGCAATCGCATGCCGGGTCTAATGGACGAGTTCGATTCCTTTAATGGAGGTCCTCATGCATAAAGATTTTCTGTTGATTCAGCCTGATCTGGACATTACAGCGCCACACATATCAACTGGCGAGTGCCATTATTATGAACTAGTGCTTTCTATATTTGGTGATTAGCTACTATTTATTTCACCTGCTTTAATTAGTTCAGATCATGAAAAAATTGTAGTTTTTTTGTTTTTGTTTATTTGGATGGTCTCTGTGATAACCAAAAGTTAAGAGCGCGCACCTCTCATCCGGTGAATGGGGGTAAAAAAATCCGAAAATGCAGTACAGGATCTGGGTTGAGCAATTGTCTGACAACTAATTCTCGTGAAAAATATTCTGTCAAGACATGTCTTCGCATTGCGGAAATCCACATACTCCACTTTTGTAACGGGTATCTTCATACTGCATAGATTTATATGCTCCACTTTCAGATTGAGCATGGTAAAATAAATGGATGCTTCCGCTGAAGAATCTGAATATATTTAAATGTGTGTAGTAAAATATCTCCCCAGTAGCATAGCTGTTGGGATTTTAAAAAATTTGAAAATTCAGCACAGGATGCCCATTCGGTTGAGAAATTGTCTGACAAACACTTTAACGTGGAAATTATTGCTATTCGTTATCTTGAAAAAGGTGTCCGAAGACAAATATCATCAAACCCGTAGAAAAATAATCTGTCAAGACGTCTTCACATAATGAAGATCCATATACTCCTCTTTCGGAGTGGATATCTTCACACTGTGTAGATCCATATGCTCCAAGTTGGGAGCAAACATTGTATACAAAAAATACAAATTTGCGAAAAAAATGTTTTGGTATTGTAGAAGTATCGTAATTATAACGAAGAATTTCCATTATTTCCACTTACCGTGTTATAACGTAACCGTGGTGTAGGAGGATTAAGTAAGGTTAGATTAAGTGAATGCTCAAATTATGACACAAAATAAAATGCTGTGAATAATATATTTCCTTTGTAATCATTCTGTTGTCCCCGTCCGTTTGTTCATCCCGCGTAAGTGGGCGGACTACCCAGGATAAAGAGCCACTGGATTTGTATATTGATGAAGCCATTAACTCGACTACCGAGTACCGCTTTTAAGTATCTAATCAATTTATTGAGTGGGTAAATCACGATGCGCGATTGACTCGTTACTTTTTCTCGACTTAATGCGGGGTAATTTTAGACCACTTTGAATATTGCGTGCTCCGTGACAATATGTCACATAGAAAGAATGTTACCGCAGCTAACGTGAATTATTAATTTAAGTGCTTGGAAATAAATATATTACATTAACTTATTTTCAACGTAACAACCGTATTCAATACTTTCTTGGAACAATCCAATTCAGTAGCAAATCTTTGTTTGTTCTGTGGTTGAACAATAACTTGATTTGTAATGATCAAATTACACACATCAGGCCAGCTCTTATCATGTCAATTTCGTTATTTCAATGTTTCATTGTTATTTTTTTGGTCACATAAATAAAGAAAGTAAATATATTTTTCCATAAACGAAGTTACTTTTTCTAGTATTGTCAGTGCAAAGTATACCTTGCCATGTCATATGAAAATATGCTGGAAAAATATGATTGACAAGAATTTAGAGCTTAACCTAAGAAAGCCAAGTGAAGTCAACAATCTTGTGGTGTAGCAACCACGAAATAAGAATCAACAACTGATCATACCTGAAGAATATACGACACGGGTGCTATGCTTATATTTATGTTTGAGAGAGAATGTTAGGGAAAAGTTATGTCCGACTCACTGTGCATCACAACATACAATATTTGTCTAATGATTGTATTTTTTAGTATGTTCAACTCTGAATAGGTATAGAATTAAATAATACGAAAAAATATTCATGCTGATGTTGGACCTATATGAACATCCAATTACAAGGACTAGTATTAATTCTCTTAGAAGGTCTGCTGCATCCTATAGCGAGGGTGATAATCTGTTTACATAAATGCTAGATCAAATTTGACTAATTAATTATACTTATTTTTGTTTTTTTGTCCGCCTGAAACGACCAGATGTAAGAACGTCGTGAGTAAATATTGGTAACATTTAGTAATTATTTCAAATGTAAGATGGATATTTAAGTAAACTTAAAGTCAGCTACCAGACTTCTTGGGGCACCCAAGTAATGTCAGTGCTGTAGGAATAGATGACAAATTATTATAGTTAGTGTTCTCTGCATTTTAACTCGATCATGACATCACTGGCTTGAGTTTGCCCAGCCAATTTAGTTTTGCAATGTCTCTGAAAGGTCGTGTCAATCATTTAGTAGACAATATCAAATTTCAATATGGCCACTAAATAATAGCATTACTTACGTAACTCGGCAAAGAGAATGGAGCACTCTCTTTTCATTCATTCAATCCATCATTCTCGCACGAACGTCGTATTATAAAGAAATAACTTTGAAATGGACTAAAAAAAGTTAAATTTAAATAAATAATCGATTCTTCAAATGCAGACACTTTGCGGCGACTTCTCTAAATTGATCGGAGATAGTTTCGTTTAGGTTATTACACTAAAACAGTATATTATCATAAAAAAAATTATGGATTTTCAGCAGTTTATGGGATTTCTAAGTAATCAAAGTTTTTTATTGCACCCATAAGCTTACAGTTCGGATACTATCAATCCATGACGATGATTAGGATTGAGGCAGGTCACACATTAGTCAGTCCACGTTCGCAGTTGGTTATTGTCAATCTGATCGATAGGCTCATGTGTAGCCTGCATCAATTATAATCATTAGTCTTGGATTGACAGTCCCCGGACTGCAGACGGACTGTAAGTGTATTGTTACCATTGCACTGTTGCATTAAAACTCATCAATCCCACTAATTATTGAAATTTGAACACATACATAATTCTTAAAATATCTTCAATCCGTTGACTAGCAACGTTACATGCGCATTTTTACATAATATAGAGATTTACATAGAAAAAAATCTCCAATTAATATTGAAATTCGTTATATTTTTGCCAGTATAAATCTTGTGTCGCACAATATAGCCTGAAGTTTCCAGAAGGTGAAACCTGGTCTGCAAATAGACATCGATATAGAAATTGCAGGTGTCGAATAGTCCACTATTGAACAGGCGCGATCACAAATGAACCTCTTTTATTATTAAACAATATGCTAACGAATAATTAATGGTTTGACATTGATAATATCACATTAAAATAAATACTTTGCATATTACTGTGTAAATAAAAACGTTGTCTTTTGACAACGAATATCTTTGGACCTAGTACGCCACTGGCTTGGATTAAAATAGTTAGCGATATCATTAGTTATTTTCAATCAAAAATTATAATTTTGCTCCTAAATGAATATTATAGTATATTACGTATTATTAAAATATATATATATTCATTATTAAATCTCTCTGCAAAGTTTCGTCGTGGCCGTGACGAAAATGGCTCAGTTGTTAGCAATAATTATTGGCCACTTCGGCCGGGTGTTGTTAGCCAAATGAGGACATCAATTGTTGGCCACAGCTGCTCAAAAATCTGGAACATACGAACACACTACAACACTATGACATTACTTTTGGCGTTTTTAATATTGCTAATAATATTCGTCGTACAAAATTGGAAATACTGCCAAAAATAGCTATGTTTTTAGGCCACACGACAACACATATTGAAATATATTTGAAAAAAGAACACAGACATAATTCCATTTACGTTTATGCGATGTTGCCATTACGCCAATTCAAAAATGGAACGTTTGTTTTTTGCGTAAAACAAAATCACTTTTTATCTGCGCAAGGGTTAATGTTTCGATGATACAAGAACCGGTCCGTCCCCTTTCACAGTCCAACCGGCCGAAGACGTGAAATGTTAATACGATTGTGTCTTTGGAATGTGATAATAAATAAATTTAATGGGTCCTATTTATCTTATTATCGCGAATAAGTCGGCCTCCTGCTTTGTGCGATTTCGGTGTGGCGGGAATATTGACGGGATTTGAATTTGAAATTCTTCAAAATGGCCGACTCGATTCTTTTAAATATTCATTTATGTATAATTGTCTTCATCATTTCAAGTTTTAACGAGTACACGGCAGAATTAAGCTATATGTTCATAATCAAGAAAATAGTTGCTTCAAATAAGAATATTTTAAATCTTATAAATGAGAACCTGATGGGCAAGTGAAATCGCATTAGTATATATAGTCATAGAACATTTGAGTCCTATAATATTGTACATAATATACAAAAATTACAATTTTCACATACATATACTTACAAGTGTGTGTGTATATACTTGTGTATACAAGTTCTTAGAAGCATACACTCACACGATTAAATTTGTAAAAACATTTATGAAGTCTTTCAAAATTTATGCCAATAGTTTCTATCGGTGATTGCAATATCACAATTATACATTAATGTATTGTTTTTTTATTATATGCTCTCTCCCAAGGCGGAGCATATGGATCTACACATTGTGAAGATATACACTCCGAAGGAGGAGCATTTGGATTTCCGCAATGTGAAGACGTCTTGACAGAGTATTTTTCAGGAGAATTGCTTGTCAGACAATTGCTCAACCCAATAGGCATCCAGTCCTGAATTTTTGGATTTTTTTAAATCCAATAGATGGAGAATCAAACCCGCATTCCCCAGATTGCTAGGCGCGCTCGCTAATCACCGGGGAGACCAGTAGTGGTACTCTTACATTTATATCAGTTGGCACAAATATATCCCTAATATGCTAAACGATGAAAGAAAACCTTGAATATATAATATTTTCGAAGAAGAGTTTTTAATAATTACGAAAATTAATGAAATCGAAATACGCACAGTTAGCCGTTGAATGTGATATTAGTTATCCAAATACGATATAAATTAGAAATTTTGGAGTACTTAAGCCGAATGAGTTCCAAAGTTAAAACGATTTAGCATCTGTGAGTTGTCGTCATGTTTCGGTAGTTAATTTTTTTTGTTGGTTATATTTTCAAAATTTTAACACCCCTGGCTTAACGTGACATTTCGTGATTGGTTTCTCAAAAAACAATGCGTTCTCTCTGACGAATATCCCGCCATATTTCCGTGGTTTACGACTTCATGGTTTAATATAAATAAAATCTGTATCATCTCATGCATGCGAGTGGTAAAAAATAAGAGAAACTTAAAATTCTTTGTATTATTACCATATAATATAGAATTCAATCTATAGTGCTTATCCATTCTAACGTATGGTATTATTAACCCTTTTACTCCCGACGTACAATATATCGCCTTTTATTACGAACGCAAAAGTTCCCAAATCCTATATTAAATTGGACCTTCGTACTATAATATTATAAATATGAAGAAATTATCTTGCTGAATACCTTCTAGTTTTGAGATATTTGAAGCAATATAGTATTGGATTATATTGTAGCATAATACAGGTATTCAATATGCCATTATTTTAAAACGGAATTACCCAGGCTTATTTTTGTGTTGACATAAATGAGAGTGTTGTTCTCAATTATTTTTTTGGAAATGTAAATTCTAACAATATACAAAGTGGATTCGATTTTTTCTACATATAAAGATCCGACTGAATAAAGTATCGAATATGTTTTTAATAAGTCTTGTTATAGCTATAGTCTAAATCAGCGGCTCTCAACCTTTTTTGGACTGTGGCCTTTGTTTGAGTTATAACGTATTTTATGCCTCCCCTGCTTTTTTTAGTCTTAGACTCTAGATCAGGGGTTCCCAACCTTTTTGTACTCTAGAGCACATTCTAAAATATCGGTAGGGCGGCGGGCACCACTTATTTTTAATCGACAAACTCCTTCCATAACTTCTCATTTTCCCATAATTTATTTTCTTATATTCATAATTTATTAATAAATAATAAACAAAAATGTTTCAAAATAATAAAATTACTATTCAAATTACATACACACAGAGAAATATATTTAAAAAAAAATATAAAATAAAAAAATTCTGTCTCGGTTGAATAGTGACGGGCACATCCGAATCGTTCCGCGGGCCCGGGGCTGGGAACCTCTGCTCTAGACAGTCAATCTGTTGACATGATTGTTCATATCTTTTGTTTTCCTCCTTGTAAAATTAGCTATTACTAAATATCAATTCTTAACGTTTGGGCAACCAAAGGGTTAATTTTACAGTCATAAAATTGTGGCTTGTCTTCCTGTCGACTATTCATAGTATTGTATTATTTACAGTCTCGATCATAAAAATATACCCATGAACTAGTTTGGTCACCCAATTGTAAAAATTATGTTACTTCTTGGGTGACAGTACCGTTACCAAATGATTTTTTTAAAATTAACAGCAAGGGCAGATAAAGTAAACGAAATCGTTATAATTATCGACACTGAGTTCTCTTTTTGCGCGGTTTTGAAATACCACGGTCCAGAAAAAAAACGATTTTTACTTTAACACGGTTTAAAAATCTCAAAACATCGCTTGATCAAGGTATAATTTCAACATTCAAATTACATTATATCCAGTGAAAATTAAAAAAGGTCGATCCACTTTCAATCATTCAAGCATAGAAGAAGTTGACTCAAAAGAATTGTCACCAAAATAATCTACAATAAACAGGCACGTTTTTTGTCTAATAGTAACATTAAATGACTAAATGATTATATTGTTTGATATATATTGCTGACTACATCATGATATATAAGTATATATGATGTGAAAGTTAAGTATTGTTAGATGGAACCTATCTACCAATTTCATATGAGCACCTTTTTTGGACGTATTCCACGTTTTAAAAGAGAATCGGATGAAATTAATAACGAAAGTTTTAAAAAATTCACTGTATATTTAAACGTTGGATTTGAATGTACAATTCAACCAGATACATCTAAATATTGTAGGACTCGATATGTTTCATGTTTCTCTGGCGGATAAGTTAAAAAAATAATACATACATAATTATAAAATATAAATTGTTTCCCCGGTTAGCGTAGTTTGACAAAACAGTCTGACAAACAATTCTCGTGAAAAATAATCTGTCAAGGCGTCTTCACATTGCGGAGATCCATATACTTCACTTTAGGAGTGGATTTCTTCACACTGTGTTGATCCATACGCTCCACTTTGGGTGCGAATATGGAATAAAAATATATATATAAAATATTCTGGATCTAATTTTCATGATTAGGACACTGGCCGTACACAGTTTTTCCAATTTTTGTAATGAATTCCAGTGAGATTACATATATTTGAGTTACTTCTGTTTTGTTAGCTATTCAATATTGAATGGGCAGCTCTTAGTAATTGTCTTCACTGATGTTGCATCGTAAATAACCATTTATTACAAGAAGATATTTCTTAGCGAGAATCCATTGTTTGATTTAGCAGAATGGATTGTAGTCCTTGGGTCACAATTTAAAACAATTGACAGGTTGTCGAGATCCGCGGACATTTTATGGTTGAGCGTGTCACACGCTACACGCCTTTGTGAACACCAGCGGCTCGGCCCAAAGCGACACTCATAACTAAGAAAGAAAAGAAAATGTTTCTAATAACGCAGAGGAGAATTTATAACAATAAAATTACTGGAAAAATATGAAATGAGAAGCTTTCATAATCTACGACATGTTCAGTAGTACGTAATAAAATATATACTACCCACAGACGTGGTGGATTTATAATATTACTTCTGTGAACGGGGTGGGGTCATACTTAATTAAAGTGAAACCATTTTCAGAATACGTTTTACATGGTAGGTTAACCGAACATATGAAGAAATAAATGTTCTTTGTTGTAGACGAACCATAATTAATAATAAAAATGAAAAGTTTTCGGGATAAATTGACTTATCTTTATGTTAGGCACATGTGCGATGAGGAGCTTGCTAGACAAATTGATTCAACACGTAGAATTTTCATTTAGAATGATCATTGACTCCTGTAAAATAGTGATGTCACACTAATTTGGCTTCATTATATTTGGATATTAAATCTTAAAACCATACTATTTTGTCTCCCCGGTAGCGTTGTTGGTAGCGTGCTCTCCTAGCAATCCGGGGAGTGCGAATTCGATCCCCCATCTGCCGAAAATGCAGGACTGGATGGCCATTGAGTTGAGTAATTGTCTGATAAGCAATTCTCGTGAAAAATAATCTGTCAAGACGTCTTCACATTGCGGAGATCCATATACTCCACTTTCGGAGTGTACATCTTCAACCTGTGTAGATCCATATGATCCACGTTGGTATAAAAAAATCACACTATCATCTAAGAGGCCAAGGAGAAACAAACGAGTTGTGCATCGTTGTTTTGTAATATCGCAATATTGCCATGTCATTAAAATTTAAATCAGACTTAAAACATAAATATTATGTGAAAGCACTTTGTTTATTTTTGTCTTGTAATGCATTTGGAGAGACACTGATAACTAACCGCATCTGTAATTCACCAGCTTAGTTAAATTAGTCGTACAGCCAAGGTTAGGCAATCAAGCGTCGTGTGTTGTTATTATATTCTTGATAGTTTTATAACATTGCCGAGCGAAATAAACAAGTTTACGAACCTTCATATATCGTTTGTAATTTGTAGATATTATATGGTGAAGTACCTATATCAAATATACCGTTGTTTTTATTGTAAGTGATTGTTTCTCATTAAGAATATATATATTTTGAATGTTCAGTTATATTATATATAAATTGACGATCGTACGTCTAATAAATCGTACTTATTTGCTATTATAGTTAATTACGAAGCATTCAAAGTACTTTCTGATATCAGTCAAAATGGTCGATATCTGACATTGGTACTTCTACATTCAACCACATATATGAACAATGTGCGTATACAGCGAATACAGTTTCAAAAAAGTTTCAAATCGGGATTGCGAATTGCAATATGTATGGAAATTTAACGATTTCAAATAGTAAAAAAAAGCCTTCAGACGATGCTTGTATAGCAGTACTTGTGATTAAATGTCCTTCATGGGAGAAATAAACTTTTTTGCAACCACATAATATCGACTATATACATTCTTGTATTTTAAAACTGTGATACACTTAACATTTTCTGGATTTTTGAAGACAGACCAACTTTTTTTCTGAGCAGCTTTTAAAGGCGTTATGTTTCAGATCCGTGTTTATTGCAATCCCATCTATTCACATAACTGAATTTGAAATGAGTATGCCATTACCATCGCTACGTGCATCGTATTTCTCATATCGGTTACGATGAGACTGTTGTCGGATTGAATCATTACCTGTTAAATAACGCGCCGTTTAAGAATTCTGAAATGTTCGATTGGTCTGCCTTTAAGTCGATTGTTTCAGTTTTTTGTTTAGATTCCGTTTCCCAAACTGTGAAGCTTTTGAATATATTACTTAAAATGAAAAATCCTCTGTTGTATATGTGTTCAAACTATTTAAGTAATATATGTACTACTCTACACTTTTTGACAGTGTATGAAGTTACATATGAGCTCCTGCTAGCGAATTTTAAGAAAATACAGTTTGTGTTATAAATTTAAAACCGTATAGATAAGCCCAATTAAAAATAATAATAAAATGATGTACCATGCTTAGTGACTGCGTATTATATTTGTTGCCGTGATAATGAAATGGTAATGGGCTAGTGTACAACTCGTATCAAATAGCATTTATAGCCATGTACAATGTACACTTCATTACAGGCTACACTGTATTACTGGACAGAATTAGGGAAGTCTTTATTTAATGGTGGATAAATCTAAGCTGATGATTTCAATTTATTTTAGAAACGTCGGCACAGTTTGGTGATGAAATTTGGTGTGTACATGTAAATACCGGTTCCATGACAACTGCACACATGACAAGTGCTCACATGACATCTGCGCACAC
>JAGVSQ010014174.1:0-10738 GCA_022683975.1 Rhyacophila evoluta
AATTTAGAATTTAAAATCAATTTCCATCAAGCAACATCAGTCAAAAATATTAATAAATTAACATGTTGTATGAATTTCATATTATTAAGACTGCAATATGAAATTTAAATACTTAAATAGTATATACTACATCTTTCTTGAATTTTACATTATGGAAAAATGTACTGCTTTAAAAGTTATTGAATATTTTGTAGGTGATGATTAAAATTTTTGTCGTTTTGTGCTTACATTTTTATTAATATTATATCAGTCTTTGCCCATAAGCTTTGGAGTTGGTTGTATTTAGTGTATGTTTTGTTTATAAATAAAATAATATATCGATATAATACATTACAACAATATATACGTATATTTATTGAAAAATGTCTGACAGTGGTATTATGAAAATACTTATAATTTAGAAGAGGCATCATCAAAAATTTATTTGTAATTAAGTAAACTCATGTTAAAACTTAAAAGTTAAAAACGTTTCAACTGCATGGACATTTTGTGTATATTTTTTTGTAAACTGTCAGTTAGAAAAACTGCGATTACTTCTTCTGGGTGTATATTTCTGATTGGGTGTCTTTGTCATATTAAAGTATTTATATTTTTTTTTCTGTGGCTTGGACGTCTTTTGCTTAACTATATCCAATTGCACGTTCTTAGTTTAGTTTAACCCATGTATGGGGACGGGTAATTAGGCACTATGGATTGTTTGTCGTCGATTGGGTATCGTTAACTGAACGCCGCCAATTTGGTGCCAGCGATTCGTGCTAATATTAAAAATATTTTACCTCGTATAACACGGTCATATGGTTACAGAAAAACATCGTGTCGTATTAATCCGTGTTATACGAGGCTTGCAGTTCATACAAAATTAGGAAATCCGTTCCACAAACATATCAAAGTTCAATTAAATCCATCATTTTATCCAATAAATAATAAAACAATTGTACGTTTACGTATCTATTTAAAAAAAAAATAGATAATCTACATTATTCATCCTGACTATCACTTACAATCCTATTTATTCGACTCTTTTTCAAGGGTTGTAAGTTTTGGTTCCATGACAACTGACAAGTTGTCTGGTTACCGTAAGTTTTCATTAAAGAGACTCTCGAGAATTTTTGGATTTAGCCTTCTTAATAAGCGATTGTTTGCTAGTAGTCTGTGAACCTTTATGGATTTTATGATAAAGAACCAAGCACCTTTGTAATTCCTTCTCAAACTTCAATTTGTTTTTCATTATAGTATAGCATGACACAGCCCTGCCTAATATAAAAACTTAACTTAAATACGTAACTTAAAACTTAAAACGAAATACGTCTGATTAAAATTATATATATGAGTGAATCATTGAATCATGAAGACATTTAATTAATTAAAATGTATCGTGTTTATTGCCACGGAGGGGTAAAAATAAAGCTACGTCGTATTGTACGAAACATATTTATTTACAATTTTACACAATTGTTTTATAAAGGTTATCCCAAAACAGTTCTCGCTGGTGGTCAGGATTCTTTGACATTTTCATATCTTCAGATATTTCTAAATAGTTCATGTCTGTTTTGGTAACAGGATCCCATTTTACGTCTAATACATCAGAGTCATTTGGAGTAGGATTTCTGAAAGTTTATCAAGGAAAAATAAAAAAATGTATTTATTTTATTATCATAGATAAGCAATTACTCAGTAAATGTGTTGTTTATCAAAGTAAGGCATGTTCATTGTTATGATATCTGAAGAATTTAAAAACTGTGTATTGTTGTAATTGTATTAAATAATGCGAATACAATGGGATGTGATCTTTTAATTTCAACGTGCAGATATGTTTTATTATAAAAAATCGTATAATTTAGCTACTAAATGAAATAAAGTTACAGGGATCAATATTAATAATAATTTCAGTATCAAATACATTTAGGCCGGCTCTACGATAGGAGCGACGGTGGTAGAGCGTTGGCAACAGAAATGCAAAATAGCTATAAATAGCTGAGTGAGTAAGTGAGCAAATTGTTGTGACAACGACGTGTTGTCGCGCTGCCGAAATTGCTCACTTGTTCACTCACCTATTTATAGCTATTTCGCATCTCTGTTGCCAACGCTCTACCGCCGTTGCTTTTATCGTAGGGGCGGCCTTAGTCGCGTATTGGAATAGACTGCGTCATTTAATAATAAAATTGAAATATCTTCTTACCCAAATTTCGCAAAGTTCGTCCACATATGTACAACTTTTTTTCTGAGTATATCTGACGAACTGCCTTTTACTGTTTTCAACTCCACAATGTTTGTTTTAAAGATATATCCCAAATCATCTTCGTGACACGTTCCATTAGAAATAAGACCTCTGTGCTTTTTGAAAAAGTTCAGATCTCCATCATGCGAAAATCTATAAAAATACAACGGAGACTTCTGCTTTGCGACGTACAATTTACTGGCATAAATTATTTTATAGGAAAACGCAAAATCTGTCATTAAATCGATATATTTATCAACCGAATCGACAGATAATTTACCGCCATCAAAATAAAAGTTTCTTATCTTTTCAGCAATTTCAACAGACTTCGATGAGTCGAAGGCGTATCCAAAATCCAACGGGACAAAATATTGAAAGTCATCGTTGAAATTTTTGAAGTATTGTTCGTCACCGAGTGCACCTGATTCCCAAATAATTCCCTCCCTATCAGTATATCCTGCCATGAATGGAACATCAGAAACGTTTCCGTTGCGAAATAGGTCAAGAGGACGACTAGGGAGAAAGCTTACGTGCCCATAAGATTTTTCAACAACAGGTGAAAAGGGAAATGCAGAATCTCGTTTTTTATCTTCGACATTCGCAACAATTAGAGAAAGCTTCACTAATTTTTCTACATGCTCATTCTTGAGCTGTTCAAGAATTTTGGACGGCTCGGTTTGTTTGTTACCAAGTAGTTCCGTAAGTTTTATAGCACTGTCAATTGGTTTTACATTTTCGGCAAGAGATGCATATTGATTTAAGCAAGATCCAGATTGTGCAATCGCCTTGTGGAATAATCCTTTTGCCATTGGTGATATCATTAATAATTGAACTGCAGAACCGCCAGCGCTTTGACCGAAGATGGTGACGTTATTAGGATCACCTCCGAAGTGTTTAATATCATTTTGAATCCATTTTAATGCCATTATTATATCTTTTAATCCAGCATTTCCTGGAACTTCAGGTGTCTCCAGACATAAAAATCCTAAAACGCCAAGCCTATAATTAACAGTAACAAGAATGATATCTTGTTCTATCAAATAATCGGGGCCGTAAACGTCTGTGCTTGCTGAACCAGAAAAATATCCTCCGCCATGAATCCAAGCCATAACAGGTAACATATTTGTTGGAATTTTGGGTACATACACGTTTAAGAACAAGCAATCTTCTTCACCCAAAAACATTTTTTGTTGGATGAATAAATCAGATTGGGCACAGGCACTTCCTTCTTTTGACGCATCTCTTACTCCTGACCACGGAGTTAAGGGTTCTGGGTCCTACGGAATTATGAAATTTCTAAGTATATTATTGTATTATTCAAATTTACCTAATACTTTATTTTATATTTAGTCTTAATTGTAAGTGTGTGAGTTTTATTGATTCTAGAGTCTAGTATTGCTTAAGTTTAATTGCTTGTTTATTATATATGATATTACGGGTGGATTTATTTGATGTGATAGCATTTTGATGTTCCACTGCATTACCTTAAAACGCAATGGGCCAACCGGTGGACTTGCGTACGGGATTCCCTGAAAGCTTGAATATTCTGTTCCAGATAGTGTAGTTAAAAGCTGACCTCTTAAAGCTCCCAGGCTGGTATTCACCGTTAGATCAGACATATTGTTCCAGAAGTTATCTATAATAGGAACAATTGAACACATTAGTGTTAATGCGTACGTTTCTTCTATCAATGTGCTTTTTGTATATGCATTACTGTTTCATATACTTTATCTTTTAGCATCAATACTGCAGGGAGATAATAAAATATGTGTTGATAAATACCAAGACAACGTTTGTAATTCTATAAAACTACTGGGATACGTATAATAGAAAAACACAGAGATATTTTGTGGTACCTGTGGAAAGGAAAAAGGATGTAACCCGCATAGAACACATTTTACAGAAGGTACAAAAAACGTTTATTTATAATTTTAAGCCAAAGTCAAAATATTACATATAAACAACTTCGACGTGCATGAAGACTAAACTGGTGTTTTATTTACTCAATATTATATTAAATTAATAAGCTATTTTAAAATAGCCAATAAAATTCATTAAAGGGGAGCCCTATTTCCTAGTCGCAAATTTCGCAAGCCATCCTTTTTTCAAGCTAATAAGCTGAATTTAGACACAAGTTCGGCATTTTCAACTAATATCCTTTTGATAGAACGTGTATTAAGTAGTATACATTGTGGTTTTCGAATAAAAGCTATTTTCAAAAATTGAGGGTTACGTCCTTTTTCCTTTAAACAGTTGGTGTAATTTTTATAAAGATTTTGTCAATCACGTGCATATTACAATATTTAGTTTGATCTAAAAAAAAAATATTATAATTTTTATTTCATTATTATTTTTATAAATTAAACATAGTATTGATGGTCACTCTATTTGGAACATGCATAAGGTACTTAAATATACCAAAATATGTCCTCCACCGGTCGAATAATAAACTATACTTATTTATATAATAAAATGAAATATCGACACGTGGCGCCCTCAGGCGACTGACTAAACTTTTAGATCTGTATTAAAATCAATTATTTCTTCAAAATGTCTTAAAAGTATTACTATTAAGACACAGAATTCACTTGTGAATGGATAAATAAATACACAGACAAAAATAAATTGAGTAAACTAATCAACAAGCTTAATACAGATATAAACATAAACAACATATGGCAATACCGGTTTTATTGCGAAATTACATTATTTTATTTTGTACAGACAGCCAGCCTTAAAGAATCCGTTACAATAAATTCATTTTTTACACGTCAGATAAAATTTAAAAAAAACACACAAAATTATTAATGAGTGCAACACTAAAATATATAAAAAATGGCTCACCTTCGTTCTGATTTTAAAATAACATAAATAATAGAATGTTGAATTTGACACAAGAATGTGAGGTTATGTATGTTGTTCTATGCGTGGCAATAGCACACTGGAACTCGGTTTCGATGATGAATGTTGAGCGATTCGCTTGCTGCAGGTCGGTTTTTTAGTTGCGAAATTCGATTACGAAACTCGCCATTGGTCAACTTTGGCGGGAATTGATTTTATTGGTTGTTTAACTGTCAAATTGATATACGTATTTGTTACTTTATTTTTATTTGTTATTATTACTCCGCTGTCAAAAATACCGTTTATCGATTTGTATATGTATGGACACAATTAAACCAACTTCAAATTTAAACATTTTTTAAATGAATGGGATGATTTCGAGCTCAATCTGTACAGTTTGTAAAACTAATAATAATTATTTCAAATATTACAAAAAATAGAGCGCATATTGCAACTTCACGGGGTAGATACATGTATATATTATGTAATATATTATTAATAATGTAGGAATTCTAATGCATACATAATATATTCAACGTTTTTATGATTTCAAGTTTGATTGACATTAATAACTTGGTAGCAGTGGCGTAGCTACATATTCATCCAACTGGAACAAGCAATGTCACTGCGCCCCTATAATTTCATATTTTTAAGCTCTTACGCTAGCTAAAAAAATAATTGCCCCCCACATGATTCGTACGCCTGGTGCAAGTGCTCCATCCGCTCCTCGGTAGCTAAGCCGCTGCTTGGTGGCGACATGCGTTCGTGAATTGTTGAATACCAGACAGTGCCGCGCCGTGGGCTGGAGGTGCTCTTGCGCTAAAAGTTTTTTGAACCAACATATTTTCGCTGATTGATAATTTGCATATTTTTCACGTTCTACCCATTTTTTAAGTATTTTATAAAGGATCTTATATTTTTACGGCACGCTTGTTCTCATTATACATTATACAAAGTGTCCAAAATATTGGCAAAATTATTTTATTTTTCTCACAAAAAGGCGCCCATAATATTCAGGCGCCCTTGTGCGGTCCACAATCTGAGCAACGGTATGAGAGTAGTTCTAGTAGTTCAGTAGCCACGTAAAGATTGACATATTTAAATTTGTAATTAATTACAGGATATGGACGTAATGAGTTAACAACCAATCCTATCAAAAACCAATTTTTCAAGATAAAAATTCACACTGGCAAGTAACAAATATATTTTTGATATGCCTCGGAGCAGATTCTGTTTAAAAACAAACTTCTACTAAAAGCATATTTTTTTTAATATGAACTAATTTAATTTTGTGGCATGTTCACATTAAATTTCATTGAAAAAAATCGACATAATACGAATTCCATTCACTTATCACCCAATATTTTAGAGATAAAAAATAATGTGCGAAACATTTTTAAATATCTCTCTCCCACGCATTTAATTATTATAGCATTATATAACCTTTGTCTGTAGTTTTTTTTACGTGCTCACACAATTAATAAACTAAACGTTTCGCATGTTTCGTGAAATAAAAATTAGGTGTTATAATAATTTAATACTGAAGCCAGATTGAAATCAATAACTAAACATATTTTAATAATAGCTATAGTGTTTTTTTATCAACTAGATGCATGTATTTTTTATTTATTAAAATTCGAATTACTAAATCGCCAAAAGCATTATTCGTGTAACGATTACGCACCCATGTCGCTTATTTTAACTTATTAAGTTGGACGTTCACTGGATTTTTAGCTATTTCCGCATTGTTTATGGCTCGAATACTAATTGTATGCGTTTATAACAGCTGTAAATATCTTTCTGCGATAAAAACAACGTTCCATTGAAGATTTAGCGAGTTTTATTTGTTATTTAATTGGTTATGTGTCAAATGATTCGTATTGTCGAATTAAATTACAATAAATAAATAGTTTTTGAAATAATCTCGACATATTTTTATGTACTAAGTCCTCTCCTAAAGTTACGTATATGGATTTCATTGTACTATTCAAGACATAAGAGGGTAAGTTCCAAAGTGGACTTATTCCACTTTGCCAATATTCAAAGGAGAATATTTTGAAAAAGTATTTTTTTGCGTGTGATAACCATATAGTCTCTTTTTTAATATTTTTTTTGCAAAACCTTCGAAAATGATTTTGTCTACTGGTTAACATGTTATATAGTTCTATTATACAAAAAGTACTCGTTCAAAATCTTCACCTTTGAATTTTAGCCATAGTGGAATAAGTCCAATTTGGAACTAGTTCTCTCATATGTATTATATCGACCGTAGAAAGAAAAATTGACACAACCCACACATAATAAATTTTACCCGCAGCACGGAAAGTCTATTGTATGATTTCGATGAAAAAAGCTTTTTGAAAAAAAACTTGAGGGTTACGTCATTTTTCTTTTCCACAGTTGATTTACGAAAATGCCGCAAGTGTTCATGAATGGTAAGAGCAGAAGAGAAATACACACTCGTAAGTTAATTGTATACACCAGGGATGGCCAGCCTTAATAAGAGTGCCCACCATCCACCCGCCCCGTCCTCACAGCTGGTCTTAATCAGGCGTATCCCGGAGCTCTGATATCGAGAAGCGATCTACTTTATTCGACGCGAATGTCCCGGGAGTAAATATAAATTACCCAAGACTTAGGTTGCCACGCACTGAAGTGTGCTATGGTGCATTGTATGATTACAGGTTTAAGGACAGGTTCTGAGTAGTTTTTAACGTAAAAAGTTAAAAAAAGCTTTAGATGTATGGCGCATCCAAATGTGATAAATGTGTAAAAAAAATTGACGCATAGTATGTAAAAGATTGGCTACTTCTGGTATAATAGAGTATATAGATGAAACTGTAATAACTTTAAACATGTCCGATACTTTTGCTAATGGCGTCGTGAACTTTGACGTACCTGATGATTTGCAATTATCTTTTGAAAATTCGATGTATCGGATTTCGGAAATAAAATAATTAAAAACATAACAAAATGTTATTCAAAAGCATCAATTTCTGTTAACAATATGTAGTTACCTAAAATACACGCATTGATTGTAAATTTATTTACAATACTGTAAGAATTTAATATTCAAAATATTTATATTTAATATATATTATAAGTTAGGTTGATGTTATCTAAATATAATATTTCGTGTGATCTAATAAACTTATATTTTTACGCATAATTTAAATTCGTAATCACACGCTCAGACTTCTTTTAAAAACGGCGATTCTCAAACTTTTATTGCTGTTGAAAGCTAAATAAAAGAAAAATGTTCATCGAAATTTTAACATGATTATAATTCATTAATCATGTATAAAAACTGCACATTTAAACGAGAATATTAGTATTATGGACTGCTTTATTATAATTTAAAATAACAATTTTGAAATAAAAATAATAATATATTTGCTTTACTTACGTTATGCATTATCATTCATATTTTTTTTGAAACATGTTCGCTCTCAACGTGTAGCATGTGGATCTACACATTGTGAAGATATCCACTCTGAAAATGGAGTATGTGGATCTGTGTGACGTGAAGACGTCTTGACAGATTATTTTTGACGAGAATTGTTTGTCAAACAATTGCTTAACCCAATGAGCATCTCGCTGCAGTCTTGCATTCTTAGATGTTTAAATTCGAAAAATTGGGATTTGAACCCACATTCCCAGGATTGCTAAGCACGTACGCCACCAACTACGCCAACCGGGGGGACAAAGTATTTACGATGTGGTTATCCAAATGCATTTCTTGGATGATCATATTCACAATAATAATATCAATATGCTTTCTTATGTTACCTTTTAAACGAGAACTGATCGCTAACGAATCGCTTATCCCATTGGACATAATTTCTGTTTCTTAAAATTAAAAAATATCCTGCGGAGATAGGATTCGAAACGGACGCGCTAACCATTCAGCTGTCAGAAGGGACATTATATCTATAATAATGTATTTCTATACTATAATATATCAGAAAATTCTTGTGTGTTTGTGTCACAAAACCTCCCCCTAAACAGTAAACAGGAGTGACTTAAATAAACTGTTTTAATTGCAACTTTTAACATTATTACCGATGCTCAAAATGAAATAATAAGAAAAAACATGTTAAAGTGGCACTGTGATTTTAACCAAATTTAAACCATGGACGTCTTCTGCTAAACTACATCCAGTTATAGCAACGATTTTTAGTTAAAACAATAAATCCCTACATCAATGCAACAGTTAGAAAATTTTAAAAGATGTAGGTGCTTTTTGACGAAATATTTAAGAACCACTGCTACGAGCGAGAAAAAGCACACATGTGTTGGCACGCGATGCTAAGTTACATCTCACACAAGCATATATTTTCTTTAATTATATAATTATACTAGCCTAATGATATAATAGTTCCCAAAGGATTCTAAACTTATGATTACAACAACAGCATAATGAGATAGTTTATAAATTTAATACGCGAGTAAAAGACGTTTAGAAAAAAACCTTCTACGTATTAAGTATTCAATTATTATCTGCCATTACTATCTTTATTCACAGTGTATCGAATTTATTACTTGAAAAATATTATAGTTGAATATTAAACATATCGAAAAGTCTTCTTCAAATAGTTTTTATCGAATGTAACTTAACGTAAGATACGTATTAAAATACCTATCTTAAAAACATGCAAATCATAGAATTCTATTGTTTAATGAAATAATATTGATTGTGGAAAAGAAAAAGGACGTAACCCACACATAACAGACTTCACAGGAGGCGCAAAAAATATTTATTTAATGATTTGAGCCAAAGTCACAGTACATGAAGACTGGAGTCTTATTTCGTCTTCCTCTTATACCATGTTTGCTCGCAATGAGGAGCATGTGGATATACACAGTGTGAAAATATCCACTCCGAAAGTGGAGTATATGGATTTTCGCAATGTGAAGACGTCTTGTTAGATTATTTTTCACGAGAATTGTTTGTCAGACAATTGCTCAACCCAATGAGCATCCGGATCTGAATTTTTGTATTTTTAAAATCCGGCAGATGGGGAATTGAACCCGCATTCCCCGGATTTTTAGGCGCGTACGCTACCAACTACGCTATTGGGGAGATAGTTTATTAAATATGAGATTGATTTAAAAAGTTATATAAGAAAAATCAGTAAAATTAATAGGGTGGAAGCCTTTTCCGCTGGTTACAAATTTCACTAGACATCATTAGCTCAATCTTAAGAGCTAAATTTAGCCACGAATTCGTCATTTCCAGCTTACACCACTTTGATAGAACGTGTATTAAGTTGTATACATTCTGATTATCGAATAAAAGCTTTTTTGAAGAATTGTGTGTTACGTCCTTTTTCTTTTCCACAGTCGATATAGATGTCGTATAAGGATACTTATATTTTACGAAAATCAATACCACCAGACCGAGGAATAGTTGTTTCCCCTAAGGCAAAACTATGCGACCTCGAATACGCAGATGATGCTGTCATATTGGAAAACTCCGTCTGGGCTATTCAGGAAATAGTCGACAGGCTACCTAAAAATTATTTAACGAATTTACCTCTCTTGTTGATATCTTCCACCTGTGTGAGGTGAGTTTAGATGGATGGTATTTTTATTAATTTTCAGAATAAGATCCGTCTAAGCGCCTAACGATCCGGGGAATGCGGGTTCGAATCCCCATCTGTGTCGGATTTAAAAAAA
>JAGVSQ010014175.1:0-10738 GCA_022683975.1 Rhyacophila evoluta
GAGGTCATGAAAACTCATTATTTAGACGGTATTCCTAAAAAATAACTTTTATGAAACAAAAATAGAATTTTCAAGTTTTGGTAACAAAAATAAAGTATTAAGATGATTGTATTTTTTTTAATTTATTTTTTATACGTAACATTATTTCGCCTTTTAATCTAGTTTTAATGTTTTAATCTTTTAAGTTTCTAATACATAATACATTATACATTAAGCATTTGTCGTACAATTTATTTAACAGAGACTCAAACATTAAAACTCGGTTATCTCAAAACTCGCTTTTTTACTTTAACGTCTTTTACACGTAACACGACGATTTGTACTATATTATAATGGAGAATTATAAATTATTTAAGTTATAAATAAGATCGGAATATTTAAAAAAAATTCATATGTGTTATGTACCTAATTACTTTTGATATAATATATTATATTTCCTAAAAGAGGACTATATTTACCGAGAGGTTAGGGTGCGGGCTTCGGAGTCGGTTAAATTTTATCACAAAATATTAAATTAAGAGTTTATCGGTTTTTTAATGGTAATGGTATAAATGCGGTTATTTTGTCAACATACAATTTGAAACACCGGGTTCGTAATGAAAAAAACCGATTTTCGATACAATATTTATTAAGTAAAACTTCATTACTATGATTAGAAATTGTATAATTTATTGTTTTAGTCCATTTTTTGTTTAATAAATATACACATAAAACGACTTCTTATTTTTATAGAATTCATGTTTCGTAAATAAGAGTACTAAATGAGATAAAATTTTATAAACAATGACTTGTACTGATAATCATACAGGATCGAAACGCTGTTTGATTCAGTATGGTGATGAGTTAAAAATGGCAAGTCCCACACCAGGCTACATACATTCCCATGGATATACTATATAGCGATAAATAATTGTAATGAATTTATTATTTTCTCATTTTCGTATATAATCCATTAGCGTCTATACAAAAATGGGGTGGCTTGTGTGTATGCTGTGAATCTGTTTTATTAATGACAATATTATCAGTAGTTATTTTAATCCAAAGCGAGCATAAGTTATTTTTACTGCTCTGAGAACATCTCCACATGGAACAGCCGTTGGTAAGAGTTCTTGCATAAGAATATGTGAAGCCATCCCATAATGCTAGTTTTGTACCAATGGTCGACTTGACGTATCTCACTGTGAACAAAAACAAGAACAGGAAGGTGACTTGAATTTATACTGAACAACAAAATGTATGTAACAATATAATGTAGTATAAACATGAATCACTGTCTACTTACCAATATGATTATTGTCTTTAATTTTAACCCATTGTGTACTATCGGCGCTTGACTATCTTATTCTGTATGACTATTGTCGAACTATGTTGAGAAACTTAAACTGAACCTTTTTTTTTGGCAATAGCTGACTAAGAATTTTAACATGATAAAATTACTATAACACTGATCATATGAAAGTATTTCTTGTTTCTATGAGATAACAGATAGATAGATATTGAAAATTTGAACAAGTTAACATACCTAGTCAACTCTTGCCAAAAAATGGTTATGGGTCGTCAATTTCTTACCATCGATATATTACGTGATTAGGACATACACACAAGTTTATAACTAATACCTCATTCATATTGTATTCACTTTGATTAAAAAAAACAACATACAATTTTCTTTCAATATATTTCAATGTTAAAACACAATCGAAATAACAAGGCTTTATAAAAAAATACACATTATACTTATAATTAACTAGCTTTATGGTAACCGGCTTTGGCCAGGATAGATTCCAACTAAGTCTTCTTCGTATTAATTTTATCTATCTACACAACATATCATACAATAATTTTAATGTATTGCTGATTATCATCGGTGATGATTTTGGTTCAAAGTAGAAAATATCACAGTTGACTTTGTAATTGTAGCGAGAATGTCAAGTGAAAATTCTATATCGTAACACTTTATCGTTCGGAAGAAAATCTTGTGACAAATACATGTTATTTTCAATTTTAATAAAAGTTATAGCAATTTTGTAAAAAAACGCACTGCGAGATTGAGCATATTTTTTTGATAGTAATAAATAAAACGTCCATATAGATATAATATGTATGTTTTGCATTCATCAAAAGGCGATTTCGGGTTGGATTAAATCGGTTTCGATCAATCGAATAATTTTATATGACTAATGGACCAAGAAGACGAAGAAAAATACAATTTTAAAATGAGATTGGAAAATATGGATGTAATTCACTTAATTGACAATTTAAAAAATTTGTTTATTTTGAATAGTAAGTTTTGATGTTTAACATTGCTGTCATTTTTTAGGTGGTCAGAAAATTCTTGGATGAGAAATGTCTATTGTTCTTTCAGTGTTTTGCTCGGATGCGAGTGGTTGTTGTTGGTACGAATCACTTTCCTGTCACAGACGCGAATGCTGGCCGAACATTTTTTCTTGCCTCCATAGTGGGTGGAGCAGTGCCAGTGTTGCACACGTTCTGAATTTATGCGTCGTAATGAGAATGTGTAGCCACCAAAGTGTAAAATACGTCTTCCTCTGGCGTTAATGACGAACTTTGCTGCAAAAGAACAGTAATTATTATTTTTTGTATGTACATATTGTTAATATAAAACTAACGTAATCGAAACTTTCGTGAAATTTTTGTGAACCTGCACGTTGCATGATTCATATTCTTTGTTAGTGGACAGCCTAATACTATCTGACAAACCTTATGAACGTCGTGAATCTCTAAATTCTTCTTCTTCTTTTTGTATTTTTCCTTTATAATGCAGGCAATAAACTTGCAGCACCACTATGAGATGACTAATACCTTGGATTCGAGCTCACTTATGGATGACCTAATTAAACTGCTTTCCACAACTAAAAAGAAAATAAAACTTCGTTATTATTCCAAGTTGTAAATGCTTTGAATTGATAATTTGTGGTGTTTGCAACATAATATATAATATATTTAACAACTCATTTAAGATTCATTTATTTATTGTAAGTAATTACTGGGGGAAAATATTGTTTTGGGAATGCTTCGTGATCATTCTGAATAAGCATTTTTGTTGGGTTCGTTTTAATGAGTTATTGCTAGATTTGGAAATTGTAAAAACTTCGTAACATAAAACGAATAATATATGGTAATTGTGGCGAAAACGAACTTAAAAATAATTTTTAATTACAGAAGTTAGTCTAAATTTTGTCTGTGGCCCTTTTTTGTTTGTGGTTTTCGTAATGTACAATGAGTATGACAAAGATTAATGAAAATACCAAAGAGCCAATAGAGGAAAGATAATTTTAATAAAACTTCATGTTATTCAATCAATTAATCGCATAGAAAAATGATTGATATACTTTGATGAATGTTTAGAAATCGCATAAAAACAATTTTTACCATTAATCACCATAAACGGTTCTCCAACTGTAAATACTAACCCGGCAACAATATATCGCCCATTACAATTACAAAGTAATACCTTGTATAATATCATGGGACACAAATTTTACAGACAGTAAAAACAACATTTATTTTATCACTCATATAAACATCAAATTCTATATATTTTTTATGTTACTATTAAATTAACTTATTTTTTGAAAATTTCGACATTAAATAAATACGGAATTCGATTTAAAGATATATATTTAATTATAGAAAGATGTTTTCATCTCTTGTGTTTCTGTGTGGTATATGAGAGTCTCTCCGGTTTGCGTAGTTGGCAGCGTGCGCGCCGAGCAATCCGGGGAATACGAGTTCGATTCCCTATCTGTCGGGTTTAAAAAATCTGAAAAAGGCAGGACTGGATAGCCATTAGGTTGAGCAATCGGCTGCCAAATGATTATCGGGAAAAATAATCTGTCAAGACGTTTTCACATTGCATAGATCCATATACTCTACTTTCGGAGTGGATTTCTTCACACTGTGTAGATCCATACGCTTCAAATTTGGGAGCGAGATTATTGCTTTGTTATGAGGGATATTACATATTATAAGAATTTGGGTAACTGTAAAAATAATATTTTAGAAACATTTGAAAAATATTTAGAACAAAATTGATAAAAATATGTCAATTTCGCAGTATTTTATTAGATAGTTGTTTTATATCTTAAAGAGTTGGAAATGGAATTTTCATATTGAAGGTTGTGTTAGTTTGAGAAGGAAATCATGAGAAGAAAATTATTATTCGTTTATTTATTTTATTGGATATGTGGTTTTCATACAGTAAAGCAAATGAAAGGAAAAATAGTTATAGCTATGCCAATCGTAAGGCTGTACACGTGTTTGCTTATCACTGAAGTTATATGGGGTGGATTCAATGAGTTGTTAAGTATTTACAATACTTCCGAAGAGGCGTCGTCGATCATTAAAGCAATTTATATGATGATAAATGTTTCTTATACATTATCATCACTTTCCACGTGGATATCAGATTCTTGGTTGTATTACGATAAACATACGGAAATATACAAAGCATTAAAGAATGTGGATGATCTGCTATCAGTAGGAACAACTTCGCAGTTGTATATAGTAAACAAGGAATTGAATTTATGTATACTTTATATTTGCATCGCAATGACTGCGCAGGTGTTAGATATTTATAGAAAAGGACTATACTTGTCTATAATATCCTCTTTCATATTGATAACATCCATAGATCTCATGATGATTAAATTGAGAATTGCGCTTAGTTACAATATAAGACGAATGAAAATATTAAATATCAGACTGAAAGCGATAGTTGATAGCCGATCCAGAAAAATTACTGTTAAAGGAGAAGTACAACGAGAAATAAATTGTAAAAGATGTACTACGCATAGAGATGAAACTATACCGGGATTATATGAAATTCAATTGTCGAATATGCAAGATATTATTAAAGCTTACACTATATTGGCTGATAATGTCGACACTATTGGAAAATCTTTTCAACTGACGGTATATATAATATATTTTTTTTCACATGTTTTCCATTTTTAAGCAATTATAATGAATATTAAGTTTTAATCATCAAATAATTTTCTATGTGACGTTCCTCTACATTTTAAAACGGTAAAACTACTGTAAGATCGTGTGAAAACATCTTCCAAACAGTCCGGGGACTGACAATTCGTCTAATTGATAGGCTCACATTACACGTGGCTTCCCATCATCCCAATCATTATTATATTGACAGTCCCCAGAATGCACGCGGACTGTTTGAAGGCTTGCAACGGCCGAGACTGTCATAAGAGAAAAAATCAAGCATTATTTATAAAATGGGTTATGATTTTTCATAGGAATAATCGAAAGATTATTGCTGGTTCCTGCTAGGAACACGTGCAAAAAACTACCAATGACGAATCACATCACACAAAATTCGGCTACCTCTAGGAGGGATAAATTCTATTGCAAAATTGCTTAACGATGGTTTCATTTTATTGTCTTGTGTTAATTGATCCATGCATGTATTTGTAATTCATTTTTTAAAATAACACCTTAAATGCGGTCGTTTATTAATGAATATTTTTTTTTTCAGTTTTACTTCACAATAATGTCAACATTTTTGTCAGTGATCTTATCATCACATGAATTGTTCAGCAATGGTGAGCATAATTCTGATGGAGTAAGTACATTTTATAGATTGACAATAATATATTATACAAATATTATCAATGCGTATGATTGTTTGTTGTGATTACAATATGTAATAATACTGGCATTTTTAAAAGGTTTTCCAAACATATGAATGTAGACTAAATTATTGCTTAATATTGAGTATCTTAAAAACCGCATAAAATTTAATTCGGAAAATTTCTCCTCTAAATGTGGAGAAGATGGATCTACACCGTGTGTTTATTCCAGAAATTTATGGCAGTATTTGATATTTGGATTTTTAAAAAATCTTGCAGGTGTGAGAATCCCGCACGCTAACCTCTCGGATACAGAGAAGACAACATTTTATTGATGTTTGTACTATTTTTTATTATTTGTTACAGGATGCATTAGTCGTATTGGGAACATTGATATGGGGAGGTCGATTGTTGCTTCAAACAGCTTTTGTGGCTTACACGGGAGAAACATTGGCATCAGAGAGCAAATGGACTCTAACTTTGATCGCGAAGTTCATCACGGCGATTGGAGATGGTAAGATTTTTTTGTATTCGATTTTAAATCCCGTTAAATGCTTCCATTGCATGCAAAATGTCCAGGACTAGCTGCAGATGGTGATAACCAAATGCTGCCTGTTCAATGCAAGCATTCTGTCGCTGCTCTACAATTACGAAACATGGTACCCAAAAAAGGGTCAAAGAAACAGCATACTAAGCTATGGAAACAGACGCCAGCTGCGGATTTTAAGGATACGGTGGTATGACTTTGTTTGCAATGAAGATATAAGAGAACAGATCATCACCCACTCATTACTAAAAAAGTAAAATTATGACGCTGGAACTGGCTTGGCTACATATTACGAACGACCCAAGAGTCTTAATCTGACCTTCCACATTCTTTAAGTCGGCCAATTTTCGGCGAATACGTCATACATAATGTATTAGACTGAGTTACGAGACGCAGGCGTGATCTGGGAAGACGCAAGAATACTCGCGGGTGACACTAATTTTCAGAGACGGTATGTAGTGTCCATATACCCCACTTAGGAAGCGGATGTGAAAGAAGAAGAAGAAGAAGAAGATTAATTGCATGTGTATCATCACCAAAAGTGCGACAATTTTAAACGGGTTTTTCGAATCTTTTCGTATAATTTAAAAGCTCTTTGACAGATATCGACTGTAAAAATAAAGTATAGTAAACATATACTGCAGAGATTTTTTAATATATTTACTGTTTTTAAGTGAAAATATATAAAAATATCAATGTCAAACTTGTTTCAGATTCGGGAAATTATCATCAGGCGAAAGTCTTCAGTCGTTTAGTGGTCAGAAGAAAATTGTGCATATGTATTGGATCGATAGTATCATTAGACTATGCATTTTTACATACTTTGGTTGGAATATCTTCATCATACGTTATAATAGTGTACCAAATGGGAAATAAATAATAACATTTTTTTAACCAAGAGTAAGGCAAATGGATCGAATTAGTATAAAGGCGACCACTTCGAAAATGTTATGTATCTGAATTGCCGAGACTTATTTGGAAGTTTTTTATCGAGAATTAGTTGTCAGCTTACTCAACTCAGTCTTGCTAGATTTTTTTAATCCTGCATTTCGGATTCGACCCCGTAATCTCCACCCCCAACTCGTGGACGTTAATATTTCGGTTAGTGGGAAAATTACCAAATAAGACATAAATATTAATAAAGAAATCGAAACATGAATACTTAGATATTTAATCTATGATTATCGCTCAATGAATTATTTTGGAACTGTTTGAAATTTTATTTACCTTTTTCATTAATGCTTCATAATTTTCATGCAAAATTCAGCCATATCTATAATTAATGAAAGGCGAAAGATGTTGTGCAAGCTTTATAAATAGAATATATGTATACAGTGCTTGCTAGATATTTCGATATATCATTGCTCCATACTTATTTCAAATTAATATGTGTTTTTTAATCCGACATTTAAGGCAAAGCTGACATAGTGATAAGTCAAATTAATAAATGTATCTTGCCCTAATGAATATCAATAAAGATATAATATTATGGTATCTGCTTAAAGCTTTTATCTGATTGTAATTAATAATAATATAAACTAAGAAAAGAGTGCTAATGTCTTGTTTCCCAGAAATTGAAGATAAGTATAATATAAGATTTAAAGTGTAGAACTCATAATTATAAAACTCCAACAGATTGTAGTAATATTTATTGTGAAAAACTAGCTGAAGGTATAAGAATAATTTATGAGGAATATTTGTGAATAGTTCGTTTTTGAGTTTGTGGAAAGAGACGAGAGCAATTTAATTAAGTGTAAAATATACAACCAAAATTATTCACTCTCCACCACTGTAATTCAGAGGGGTGCGATAAAAACCTGATAAAATTTAAGAAATATTTTTGTGTTACGTTAACATGTTTTTGTTATCTTATTAAAAGTGTAAAACATATTAATTAAATTAATGTGTCTATAATAAATAAATTATAACTGATGACTATCATAACACTATGCAAATAAAGTAGAACAAACATAGATGAAACGTATATTTGATTAAAGATTACGATAAAGACAGAAAAGGTTGTATTCTGCAATGGAGAACACGCTAGCGAATGTGAAAATAAAATTAATAAAAATATTTTTTTGGGTGTTTGGATATCAAACATTTATAAGAGTAAATGGAAAATTTGTGTTGGAAAAACCACTGCTAAGATTTTATACAATATTATTAATTATCTGCGCAATATACAATTTCATTCAAAGGCTTCTTTTTGGAATCATCCAACCTCATTTTATTGTAAGACCAAGCTTAATAAAGTGCGTTCATATATTATTTATGTCTGTCCAATATGGAACTCAAATTTTTACGTGGTTATCGGATTTGTGGATTTATACTAAAATTAAACTAACGATACAAGAAAATTTACACAGCATAGATAATCTCTTACTGCTTGAACAGGAGACTACTATATATATGCAAAATAAACAATGCCAATATGAAAGTATATATATATTTTAATCATGTTATTGTTGAATTCGTTGTTTCTATATTATTATATAATTAACCAAGTGATTAGAATGTTTATAACGTTATCTATGGATTTGGTTATACTGGAAGTAGTTGTTGTATTACGGAGTAATTTGCAAAGATTGAAGATTTTAAATATGTATATAAAAAATAAAATACATTCAATGCACCAGACAGTTATTGATCGAACGTGTACTCAGAATGTATTTTATTGGAACGGGTCATTTGTAAAAGAAACTATACCAGGTTTGGATATATCAAAGGAAACTATAATTAAAATTGTTAACTTCATGAAAGTGCAATACTTGTTGGCTGACAATATTGTCCATATTGGGAAAATATATGGAATAATGGTAAGCATCACTCATTGAATGCAACAAGAAATTATAAGTCTGTGAAAAAATCTTGTATAAGACCGGAGCTATGATGGATGCCATGGCGGCACATCAACGGCAAGAGAGATGCAAAATAGCTATAAAGAGGTAAGTGAGGAAATTTTTGTGACGTGTTGTGGCGCTGCCGAACTTGATCACTCGTTCACTAACCTACTTAGAGCTATTTTGCATCTCTGTTACCGCCACTCTGTTATCGTAGCGCCGGCTTACACGATTCAAATAACGAGAAGTGGAACTTCAAGAAATACTAATATATTACATTTTTTTTCGATCAAATGTCGGAAACGATGGAGGCAAATTTTTGAAATCAAAAGAAAACGAAATGGTTTTATTAATTAGCGAAAAAAGATTCAAAAGAACTAAACCAGCGATTTTCAACGTGGGTCTATATGAACTATTGGGACCTTCAAGGATCACAGAGACTTTCAAGTGAAGTACAAACCAAAAATTATTTTTATAGAAGCATACCAAACTCAAGTGGAAGCATAGGCAGAAAATTGAAAGTAAATACACATAACATGAGCTAAAAATAAAGAGAAATTCCCATATATTACGAAAACAATCTGAATAAAAAGTTGTAATTATGGGAGGCACAGAATTTTTAACTTAAAAGGAGCTCACGACCTAAAAAGGTTGAGTCACAGAAATTTGTATAAAAGTAAGATGTTAAAATATTTGAAAAAAATAGACTGATATAGTGTGATATTTCAATGTTCGATACGTTGATGGATGAAAAATTATTTAACGATGTGACGTACATTCAAAGATTTCATATAGCCTGAAATCTAAACAAGAAATATTGAACTATTAATTTTGAATCTATTAATTCAGATCGCGTTCAGTGTGCCAGAGCCTTAAAAGTCATACAACGATGCCAGAGCCTTAAAAGTCATACAACGATGCCAGAACTAGCTGAAATTGGATGCAAACGAAAAGTCTGAATCTTGCTTGCCCTTTCTCCCCGACGTGGTTCCAATATCTTAGGCATTGTTGGGTAATATTTATAACATGTATTAGTTGGAACTAAAGGACGTTGGCAAGATATGGAAAGATGCAAAACGAGATATTCTTCATGTCTTCTTGTCAATGAGCAGTTAATCTCGCCTTCAGCCAACAATTGAAATGTTCAAATTTACGTTTATTTTTGGTATTTCATATTTTTACAAGTATACAAACAATCCACGGGCTCAGATATGCGAAATTACCATATAATATTTACATACGTGTTTATTGATTGAATTGAAATGAAATGATTACAGAGTTTTTCATCAGCTATTTATATTGCGATATGGATAATTCGATACATATTGTACATAGTAATTACGGCTTATACTGGAGAAACTATTTTATCAGAAAGATAATTAACTTCAACACTAATTTCAAAACTAATTATCGACGTCCATGAAGGTAATATATGAAATTAAATATTGCATAGAATATGGGTACATGTCGTCCTGGTGTAACGCATCATCTATTTACGCGAATTCGCACTTATGTGATTAAAGAAAAAAAAATAGCGTGGATACAGATAAAATAAAATTCAGACTAAATATACATCTGCATTTTTCGCATGTTTAAAAATCCGACAGATGGGGATTCGAAAACGCATTCCCCGGATCGCTAGGCGCGCACGCTACAAATACACTACCGGGGAAACTAACTTATTGGCCTATTGGGTTGAGTAATTGTCTGACAAACAATTCTCGTGAAAAATAATCTGT
>JAGVSQ010014176.1:0-10738 GCA_022683975.1 Rhyacophila evoluta
CAGATGTCATGTGAGCATTTGTCATGCGTGCAGTTGTCTATGTGTGCATTTGTCACGTGAGCACTTGTCATGTGAGCAACTATCATGTGCGCAGTTGTCATGGAACCATACAATTCACGTACACACTCCAATTTGGTATTGGTCATCGTTACACTGGTCATCTACAAAATAGTATTTTATATAATTTTTAATATATAATGCAATATTTTCTTGGGAACCGAATTGTTTTAAACGATTTATAATGTGTATATTTGATTCCTTCTCAATGGATTAATCTGAATACTGTATACGAACAGTTCGTAGAGACCTTGCATTATATCTTTGTAGGCGTCATACACGTTCTATTGTGCTATAAACACAAAAGCATAGTCAGAGACTCGAGCTGTCTATACAAGACATCCCACAATAATGATAAATTACTATGCGCCCGCCGTGGCTTCGGACGGTGTGTTTTGTTTTAGTCCTCACAATGTATTATATCATCTTGCTATACCCCTCAAAACAATAAGTTTAAAAAACGCTTTATAATTTCCAATTAATCTTCAACCCATCAGTTTTAAGATTTAATTGATCGGCTTATATTTGTAAAGTTATTGATGCCATTAAATGAAGACAATGATGAGAATGTATATACTTAACTTCATATACGAATAGAGAAAAGGAATAATGAATTTTCTTTGTATTGTTTTTCTCAATGGCGCGATGTGTTAGATTAAACAAAATTTAATGGTGTGCCAATAATTATATGTTCGATAAACCAATAAAATAGGATGAAAATTCCACGTTATATTATTACATATATAAAAAAAAAGTTTAACATAGATTAGTTTTAAAACAAATGTTTCAAAAAGAGAAGATTTTGACGTAATATTTTTATTTATTATACAATATTTAACATGTTTTTCAGTGTTTACTATTATTTTCAATATTTTTGAAATTGGTTTTTTCTACTGGTTTACATTTTTTTTATACCATGCTCATTTCCAACGTGGAGCATATGGATCTAGACGTTATGAATGTATCCAGTCCTAAAGAGGGGTATATGGATCTCCGCAATGTGAAGACGATTTGACAGATTATTTTTTACGAGAATTGTTTGTCAGACAATTACGCAACCAGTCATGCATTTTCGGATTTTAAAAACCCGACAGATGGGGTTTCGAACCCGCATTCTCCGAATTTCTAGGCGCGCACGCTACCAACTACGCTACCGGGGAGACATACTAAATGGTTATTTTATTTTTTAAATGCTTGTTCAAAATATTCTCCTTTACATTTTGTCATAGTGGAATAAGTTCACTTTGGAAATTCCTTTCCTCAAGTGATGAACAAATTGTTTAATGTCACCTATTTGCCTCAATTTCGTGTTAAATAGACCGGTATAGAATAATTATCGATAGATACAAGTGTGCCACTTATTGGACAAGAATCTCAGTTACTAGCTTAAGCAAATGAGATTACCTGTTGGCGAGAAAAAACGTATATCTCTTCTTTTTATCTGCGAAAATCAAAGTATTCATAAATGTTTTGTGTAAATTTTTCTACATTACTATTGTTCATATAATGCATACATTTTAAAAATGATTACATCAAAACAACAGTGAGTTATTTATCATGGTAGTTTTCTATAAAGCATATTTAAATCAGTGCTTCTTAAAATATTTATGTACCATTGAATTCACGAAAATTAAAATAATTAAAAAGTGAACAAAAACAAATAATCTACTCAGCACTGCTATTATTATTTTAAATATTTCAAAACATTGCAAATAACAACATACATTTCAAAATAATGATGCATATTATTTTTTGTACGAAGATTTCGTTTTTTTAACAAATTTTGGCTGGGAATTCATTGCACAACAATCGTATTGAAACACATTTAATTATTTCATTATTATTGCAGACTCAAGTATAGTGAATAATGAATCCAACGTTATTAGAATAACTTAACCATACATGATTACTTTAGTATTTAATAATATACATTTCAAATTACTAAAACTTGTTTCAATTATAATTACGTAATAAAGCGTATAAGTGGTATAACGTTGTTGCGTAAAAGATTAAGGCCCCTGTAAAATGTTATATCGTCTGCCTTTAGAAGCTTTTAAAACGTTACTCGAAAGAGCTTCTAAAGCACGATGTTTTAAGCTTTACATGATCTTATACATGTACAATATTTTATTTATACAAAGTTCTTTCATTATCAATATAATTTGACTATACCTATCTGGATAGCTTTAATGAAATTTTATATTAATTTATTTTGTTTTTTTCTTACATCTCAGATCTGGAAGTATAATTTGAAAAAATACTGATAAAATAATCCTCATTTTGTAAAGATACACAAAATTCTCTTTCTTACATTGATATTATTCAAATTTATGACTTTTTAAATTATAATCATAAACTTACTTCAATTTGCTGATGACCATAAATAGGTCCTCATAGTTAGTCAGTGATGCTTTTCTCGGTCGTGCATATTTAATTTTTACAATGGAAAAAAAACAGCGTTGAAAAAATGCAGAGAAAACAAGAAAACTTTCGACCATCAGATCACAAATTATAATGAACATATTATAGGACGAAAATATAAAATATTCTCAAACTATATTCTGAAATTTAATTTTGATGCAGGTGTTGACTATTAAATTCGATATAATATCCATCTTAGTGAGAATTCTGAATTTATCATACACCTTTTTTTAAAGTCAAAAGTTTGCAACAAATCTTAAACTGGTTACGTTAGGTTAGGTTAAAAAACGTAATACAAAAAACTTGAAAAGCCTCAATCTTGCCTATTTTTACTGTCAGTTGATTGAATATGTCAGGTATTATCTGTATAATGTATCCAGATTTGTAAAAAATGTTAATATAACTTGGAAGAAAGTAAGTAAAGTAGCCTAAAGTGTCACATTGTCCTGAGCGAGTGTGGTTTCTGTGATTTCTTGATAATCTTCGCTTGTTTGTTGATGAGTTATTTCAATAATATAGAAAAATAAAATAATACTTTATATATAATTACATATTATTACATTGACAAGGTCCACTGACACACTGAGCCAATGGTACGGACACAAGCAGTGAGAATAGAATAGCTGGGGTTCAGTTCCCACGATCCGATATAACACTTTGATAGCATTGTCAGTGGTGGGACAATAATACAATGCTGTTATTCCAACGAAAGTTTTAGTAGTGAACTGAAAACAAGTTGAATTATTGCACTAGTGCTATGATGTAACGAAACCAAACGTTTTTGCGTAAAAAAGTATTGTTTTGTAGCTGTATGCTGCGAGGTGTAACTGTTAGATATTTTTACACTGACGCCATTGTAACTGGAATTTAATTGGCCATATATAACAAAACAATACGCAAAATACATTATCATGTCATATTTTTTTTTATTATGTTTTTAAAAATACAAGCTTTATTGTCCAGGATATATTCAATCTTATTCTTTTTTCAAATTATTTTATTCACTCTGCTTATACAAATGCATTTCAATATTTGGCTGTATTAAATATTTCTATTCTCTTATTGATCATGAGTGATGATGTTAAAAATTGAAAGTAACACGGTTAAAACGTCATGTAAAACTTTTACATCGCTAGTATTTACCGTTTGGGAAGAGTTCTTATGTCGGACGGACATATGTTTTTTCTGTTTTATAATATCCAATAGATAAATCTACAGTACATAATGATTTTATATATCGACCCATTTTTGTGATACCTTCGATAATGCTTTTATAGTAATAAATATTTTTAATATGCGATGATGTGTTTCCTAGTTGTTAAAGATAAAGAGCAGATGGCATTGACAGTACACGAAAACGCCGCATTGGTTAATGAAGTAGCAAAAATTGGACTCAATGGGTTGAGCAACTTGCAAAAAAATGGTGATTGTAAAAAATCAACACCGTACTGTTGAAGCCTAAATAAAAAAAGGTAAAATTTGCTAACCTTATCTACTCGTGTAGCATTTTAATTTTTACAATGTGAATACTTATATTGACATATATATATATATATTTTAATACCAATTGGTTCACGGCAAATCGCTTAATCCACCGGGCATCCGATACTGCATTTTATTTTTTTCCTTTATCCTTTTTAAGCCTTCTGTCTTGGCATTTTAATTTTGATTTTATAATATAATACAGCGGTAAAATATGCGAATACAAATCTGTTGTATTGAATATATTATATAATTAAAATTTTAAGTATATTATAAATTAAATTTTCAAAACGCAATTTCAATCGATTATCGTAATAAACAGACGAAAAAAGAATTGTCATTATTTTACCTGGTTTTCTAATTTTAGACATGTTTAGTATCAAACATGGAGTCAAAATTCAAGTAATACAACACAATATGACGTTGTAATTTTCCAAACATTGACATCACACTTATATCGGATGTATTTTAGTAATTAATTCAACCAACGCATTATCGTTCACAATACCATGCCCTTGGGATTGCAACGACGACTTATTTAATTAATATCTAGTAGTCCCACCTACATTACAATGGCCATGAAATTTGCGGCAGAAAACAGTGCAATAAAATAAATATTATCTATGGCTTAACTTACGTTGATAAAATGTATATTGAAGTAAATCGTCAATTTTGTTCGATATTTGAATAAGTTTGACATGTATATATTTCAAAAAAAGAACTCAATATCTCTATATAGTTTTATTGCATTTAGTCTCTTCGGTGGTCGAGAGGTTAGCGTTCGCGTTAGTTTCGGAGCAGGTTTTGGAGGTTGCGGTTTGGATACCATGACTATTCGATTTTAAAAAATTCGAAACAGGACTGGATACATAATAGGTTGAGCAATTTTTCTCTCAGTAAGTCGTGATGAAAATCTTACGTCAAGAACATTAAATGATCACTCGATAGGACTGCTAAGAGGTTTAGATGAAATCGAAGTTAAAGTACCATTTTGAGATGTTTTCGTTACGGATGACAATAACTATGCGAAATAAAATAATGTGAATGTATAAGATAAAATTATACGAGTAATTATTGAGAAGTGCAGTTTTTACCGCAAATTGTTTTTTCAAGATAACACTAAAGTGACTTATGATTATCTCGAGTATGTTTCGAGATAATAGAATGGTCTTATCATTCGTTGCTTTGATTATATTTACCGGAGACAATCAAATTTAATTGAGTTAGCATTTGTTATACAGTTTTTTTTTTTTTTTTTTGAAAAATGACTTATTTTCATTTCGTTTTCATTATTGTATACACAGTAGATGATCAATCAGAAATAATGTTGACAAGTATTAGTTTATGTCAGTGGCCGGCAACTAGCGGCCCGTGCTGCAATGAAATATGGTCCAAGTTCAACCCGCACTAATCCCCACGTAAAATATTTGACTCTCTTACAAAAAAAGGTTGCCGACACATGGTTTATGTAATTAATATTGCATAGAACGACAGTTGTTCATTCTTTTAGTACTTATCATGTACCTCTGATAACCACTTACCCGAGATGTTAAGGAGTATTTACTCCAGAAATAGTACTTAGTATAAATAAATATATTTTTTCAATATGTGATTCTGCACAAGGAGTATATGGATCTCCGCAATATGACCGACATGTCTTGACAGAAATATTTTTCACGAAAATTTTCCAGTCCTGAATTTCCGGATTTTTAAAAAATGGACTGAGATAGTTATCGAACTTGGATTTCACGGATGCAAAGCACGCATGCTAACCTCTATGTTACATCCGAATTATTGCATACAGAACCGCATATTAGCTCCAAACTTGGAGCATATGGATCTACACGATGCGGAGATGTCCACTATGTAAATGGAATATATAGATCTCCCACCGTGCGAAGACACGACTCGACAGTTTATTTTCATGAGAATCGGCTGTCGGAAAATTTCTAAGCCTATTATTGGGTATCAAATCCTGCATCTTTACATATTTTTTAGAATCCAACAACTATGTTAATCGAACCCGTAACCGCCAACTTCACAGCCACCGAGAAAACACTGATTTACATAAATTTATACTATTCACTATCGATTAATTTCATCATACATTATTTCCGATACAAATTAATTTACATTTAAAATTATGCGTAGTGCCTGGATTTCTTGAAAGACAAAATAAATAAGGATACAAATAGAACTATGCGAAATGTAAATAATATTTAGTTCATAAACAAATGTTGGCATGTGTTTATTTGTTTATTTACCCAGCACTGTTTAATAACACGGTTGTTCATATTTTGAAATATAATACAATTGTATCTAAAACAATTCAGATATACACACGATTGATTCTATTCATATAATGATTTGTAAAAATATATTTCTGTGCAATTTTTACGAATCCAAAATGTGCATGTCACAGGATCCAGTATAGATACAATCATGTTGATTGTTTTTTAACTTTAATCCCCATCATTTCACGAATAACCTGGATAAACAGGGTTATGTATAAATAATGTTCGGATAATGAGGGGAAAAAACAATACGAAATATGTGGAATTAAGGTAGTATTAAATACTATACTTATATATGAACCATTGTTACAAGGAGTGAATAGAAAACAATAAAATGGACACGAGTGAGAGAAGTATTTATTTATTGAAATAATAATGTGAAAAATGAAATTAAAAAAAGAAAACAGTATGGCAAACAGTGGTAATCATTTTGTAGTTGACAAAACATAAAAAAGAGAAATGCAAACATTATTTTAATAGACTTTCTGGTCTCGTTAGAGATAATTATATTTATATTAAGAAACTTTCGTCATACTTTTGCAATTTGTTTCCAGGTCGTTATGCTTAGTCGCAATACAAAAAGGCAACAGAGGTAATCACAATAATAATAATAATATAATGAAACTGCAAGGTGCAGACTTCGTTCATTAAATCTGCTCTATTTATATTGTTAGTGAATAATCGTGGACTTTTGTTAAAATTTTCTATCGTTTTTACAAACTTTAAATGCGGATAATAAGCAATATCAAAACAATACAAATGCTCTGAATCATTTTAAAAATAGAAATTTATTTAAATAGAAAGACAGTACAAATAAAACAAAAGAACAGCAAAATTAAAAAGACAATAATTTTAAATATAGAACATTAATTTATAAAAAAACTATTCGACTACGTGTACAATAGAACATCGTATAATATAAGAACTGGTACTTTAAATCTTTTTAAAAATGGAACACTGTCTATGTGCATCTAAAAAAAAATAGTATAATATATTATTTGCGGTTAATTACGTAGGAATTTTGAACAAGGAACATAACGATAAAAACATATTTGCGTGCATTTTTATGTTATTATTAATATGAAGTTCTTGAACAGTTCAACATATTATTATGAATATTTATTGTCTTCAAAATTTTAAAATTGTACTTTATGATTATTTTTTTTTGCAGAGCGTAGATAGAAAATCGCCGTTCGAGTTCAATCTAAATTCTTACAATAATAGTCTATTTTTAAATCAGAAATGAATATGATAATTAATAGCTCTCCAAATAAAATTCCTCAAGACTCGAGATTAGTAGGGCTTAGTCAAAACAGGAATCGTGTACATCAATCAAGGTCTTGAGAAGCATGCATAATCAAGTACATGCCAATCAAGGTCACGGAAAGATCTACACCTGGACACTCCAGAGTAATTTACTTCGCACGGTATCAGAACAAATAACGGTTATGATTATCAATCGTATCATGGTAGATAATAAAATGAGAATTTTGGTAGTTTAAAAAGTGTTCATAGGAAGGCGTGAAGCACGAAGAGGTTAAATGATGAAATTAAGAACGTGAATTAAGAGTTATACATAGCACTACAGTTATCAGACAATGCTATCTATTTGCCTAATGTCCAACAATTATGTCTATTAACAATAATAATTGACAAGAGTTTCAATACGAACACATACCGATGGCTTCATCTGCAAACCAGCTAACTCCACGCATGGTCGAAGAACCGATTTGGATGCCATCAGCTTTAATTTTTTGTATCGCACACGAAACGCACAAAAATCACAAAAAAACGTAAAATTACCCGTTCACGTCAGTCAACTTCATAGAGTATTATACACACTCACCAAAGTTTTTTGTTGTTCCTGAACATTTTACACAAATGGTAATGGCTAGTTCATCGATTAGGCCATCGATATTTATTCGATCGATTTTAAGCTGATTGTTGACCGCTCGTTCAAGTCCTTACGTCCGCCAGTTAAGCATCTAAATACGAATTGAAACTTATATTGTGCACTATCAATTCACGAGAGACAATAAAAAAAACAGTTATTTTTAAATTTCGAATGAAAGTACTGTTTATCCGAATTCAACGTTTTTCTTTGAAACCATTTATATTGATGCATTTTATAAGCCGACGCCGTAATTAAAATTCGAATGAACGAATTTTCCCGAAAAAACACGAATCAACTCGATGTATTTTAAAATCATGCTTTCGTTCGAAATTTAAATCCTACCTGTCAAATTAATCACATCAGTATTGCCACACGCTGGAATATATCGGAATTATTTCAGGAGAAATTACGACTGACAAAAAACGTGGCATTTTTTCTAACAAAACGTCGAATTATGTCAATCTTTTAATGCAATATACAAATAAAATCACTGCAATAAACATAACCACAATGGAGACCTATCATGTTATTACCGCAAACAATACAGCCAACACGCAAAGTAATAATAATTTACATGCAGTTGCATCATTCGATCATTAAATGACCATATCAAAAGTGAGGCCACTGCACAATGCCGTAGAAAATATATTTAATAACAAACGCCTACGTATATTGGCACCTACACACAACCTTGTTCGGAGCTATTTTTAAAAACTTTTTTATTTTATCTAAAATCACGCGTTTTACTTTGTTTCAACTTTATTTAATTTGGATCCAACAATATCTTATCGATCATAAACCATCGACTAGGTAATGAATACTATTAATTTTATTAAATTTAATATATTATACAAATATCCCTCGGTGGCCGAATGATAAACGTACGTGTTTTTGATGCCATATACTGCAAGTACCGATCACACAGTGGACTATTTTTTCAATGATTCATGATTAAATTGCCTGGGTTGAACACTTCGCTAAAATCAAATTTACTTTAAAATAATAAGTCAAGAAATGACATCACATGATGGAGATTTCAGAGTAGATACGGCAAAATATATTATTTTATAAAAAATGTTGCATTTCTTCAACGGTAAGAATTAATATTTTAAAATTTACACTGTTTTGTAATTTTTTTTGAAATGGAACAAATTAAACATGTCCTGCATAGAAAATATGTGTCAATTTTCATATTAAAACTAAAAACTCTTTGTTATCTATTCAATATATATTTAATATGTGATAAAAATAACAATAAATGATTAAAAAAGGATGCGAAATTCCAATACGTGTCTTGAGGGTCCGTGGGATGAATTGTAAAAAGAGTTTATATATCAGCGATTGATTTTATAATATAAAATATGGTACCTCAACGTGATGAAAAATTTCGTGCATGTGTAACTGTCAGATGAGAACCTAACCTCAAATGTTTAGTGTAGTTTTTTTAATTTTTTCAAAATTTATAGTTTATAATATTGTAGAACTTTAATATTTGACACAAAGGTTTATTACTATTACAAAACATCGTATTATATTTGGGCTAATGCGTTAGTTTTTTATTCTGCATGATATTATATAAGAATACGAAGAATCGGGTTATGCAACATAAGTAATATTTTCTTGATAGTAAGCGGGTATTGTGTGTTGATTGTGAAACCGAAATGTTTCTTTCTGTTGAAGAGTGATATTTTTTGGTCAAAAAACTGTTCTCAGCATTTTAGACAAAGTACGGTGGAGTGATTTCTTTGTTGTCCAATGAATGGTCAGGCCAACGACCTGATACAGTTTCATCTCGCGCTTGTGCTCGGAAGGAAGAAATGTGAATGCAATGGACTGCCAAACACTTCGGGTTAATAACCCGCGCGGCGGTAATGAAGCATCGTGGTTGCTTTTCTTCTAGCCGGCCTCGCCGATGGCCGAAGAACGTTGATCTATCATGAGTAGATGAGCTCTTACATGTGAAGGGTTTAGGTAAGAAACTGACTTCATGTAATCCAAAAACGTATCTCTACAGAAATAGACGTTCCACGATTCAAAATATTTCCGCAATAAAATCAGAAATTCACCCATTCTTATTAAAGTTTTATGTCATCATATTATTGTGGAATACATTATATCAAAAAAGTGTTAATAATATTGTAATCAATTATCGGTATATAACAACAACAAAAAAAAATGAGGATCGTTTTCTATCTATACACTTTCTTTGGCCTCTATTACCTGCCACAACTCGGTGTATACCACGGCGTAAAAAATACGAGATGCTCTTCAAAATGCTAGAAGTATCCCACGAGCATCTTTTTTATAACTTGGTTGGGGTGCAATTGATAACTATGTATGGTATTCCTATTCTAACTAGGCCTTCACTCATCGTATAATGCCAGATTTTTTAAAACTTATTTTTTCTACTATTTGAAACCAAGTCGTAATAACTGCGTGATCCGACAAATGGACGAATATATTTAAAAAAACTATCTATTCTAAATTATTTAAAACTGGTAAACTTCCATTTGTGAGATCACTATACGCGACCTAGGTTTCGCCTTTCGGCATCTTCAGGCTACATTATATGTGGACAGTGAGCAAACAT
>JAGVSQ010014177.1:0-10737 GCA_022683975.1 Rhyacophila evoluta
TCATTTATATAAATTATAAATTCACTTCAAAATGGAGCGAAAATGAGGACTAATATATTCTTTTAAGTGTTATTTCGTCAAAAAAGCAAATTAAAATAAACCAGCAATATTTTTCTATGAAATATTCCTAACAAATGTAATTATTAGTGTTGGTGTTACAAGTATTTGTAGATATTTAGTTATAATTATAAAAAAAATTCTAGGTTAGTCAAGTTAGATCGAATGTTCTAATTTATTGAATACGAATGTGACATATTATTCATAATATACTCATTAGTGATTTTTTTGACTGGATTAAGGAAATGGTAATAGACTTAATAACAATTAGCCAGATATGACAAGAACGATAAACATTCAAAAACTTTCTCAATTCAGGAATTTTCTTGCTTATCAACCTTGTAGTTACTTTGATGCTTGTACGTTAATTGAAAACCTACGTGAAAAGCTGCTCCATTACTATCAAAGTTTAATCAGCTGTTGATGTTCCGTTGAAAGGTATCAAAGGCTGTGATTAAAACTAAATCTACTGTCATTTGAATAAACGACGTCCGTCGAACGTCTGCTTAATTAAAGTTTCTCGGATCGACGATGAAATGCTGTTGAGCTAACTGATTTCCAATGTAGACTAGGTTCATTACGTTATGAAACATTTTTAATAACTTAAGTCTCAAATTGGAAATATATATATCAATTATTATTATGTTCATCAAAACTGAGTGTGTCGTCATTTCTTTTTTCTAAAAAATGTGCAAAGATATATTTTTTATTGGAAGTTGTAATGTCATAGGTCAAATTGCTGTAATTTTGTTATTAAAAATTTAATGTATTACATACACGAAATTTTCCTTAATTAAGGTGAAACAGTTGTAGTTGAAGTGTGATGCGATTTCCTGATATTATTTCACAGAAGAATTACGTAATCACGATGCTTTCTCTATAATACTTGAAATAATAAGTTGCCAAAGCACGTCATGTCACGATGTACTATGTATTATTTGATACCATAGCATATTGACGGCAACATATGGGTTATACGACAGTCTTGTTTCTCTTATTTTTGAATTATTATGCATATAAAATTTAATTATGTACGTATTGAAAAGAGTCAACACATTTTTGATTTTAGAATATAAATAAATAAAACCGACTATTTTTCATTTAATTTTACTAAAAAAATATTCCTGATAATGATAAATGTTTCCCACTATAAGCCCATGATATATTAAAATACGTCAGACATGTTTAGTTTGTTGAAACATTTTCAAAATATAAAATATATTAGTTACACAATCAGTGGAACATGGAATAGAAAAACCCAAAAAAAAGGTTTTATATCAATGTTTATAGTAAATTAAATATTAAAATTAGTTCTTTTATCGCTTTAAAAATATTTTCTTAAAACAATTTTCCTGAATAATTAAAAATATAATAATAATAATGCAGTTAAATTGAATCAACTGTGCGTATCATTAAGTATATTTAAGTGTCGTTTTGCTTGACTTGCTTCATAAAAATAAGTAACTAGTTATATTTTAATATGTATAAAATTCTTGTTCAAACTACATTGCTGTTTTAATATTTCCAAGATATAATTCTCATCGAGATATTAGTGCAACAAATTGAATAATCATGCAATTGCTACTACGCGTATATTGAGTTGTAATAAATTGTATAAATAAAAAACACAACATTTCCTATTAACAATTCAATGCCGAGATTCTTACAAATAGCTATGAGATATAAAAGCTTTATGCAATGAAATGGGTCATATTTAAAAGTATCTCTCACGCTATCTATTTATGCACGAGAATTTGTAACTCTCTTTACAAAAAAGTGCTCAGATCTGGTAATCTGAGCTTAATGACGTAAACATGCATTTTAATGCTCAACTTTGAAATTTGATTACTCTATTTTTTAGGAATAATAGCGATTTCAAAGTTGTATACTTGTGGAAAACAAACTCTTGTGTGCGTTTGCCGAAATTTTGTTTTGTAATTTTTAAATGTCTTCACTTTTGTGACATTTGGCAATGATTTTATTTTATATATGTAACATTTATAAATATTCAAACAAAAAAAATATTACACATATTTCACTACATATCTGGTTGGTCGAGTGATTTAAACTTGAATTAAAAATTATCAGAGTTTCAAAAAATAGTTTTATCTTCGAATGATATTACTGGTTCATATATATAACATTAAACATGTCTGTATTTTGAATGATATTTTTTTTCAACCTGGAGATACCAATTGTTCATAGAATATATCATACATTCTGAAGACAAAAGATTATTTATTTTTGAACTTTCCACAGGTGAGCGAACTTTTCCTGCCATAAAAGTTATATTTATAGTCGACGAAATTGTTATTTATCCCACTGTCTCAAGAAAAACGTATAAATTACCTGCCATTTGTCAACTTACGGCTGCAGATTGTTGGGGTTTCTGCTCCTAGTGAGCATAAGAAAATGTACGTAAATACTTGACTCTGATTGTAATAACATTAGTTATACATTTTAATTTGAAGATCTAATCATTATACATCATACAAATTTTTCTGGGTGTACTAATCGCAGATGATAAATTAAAAAAAACTGATAAGATGTTTAAACGTAACATTACGACGTATCTCTTTCACCCCCTTAACCTAGTGAGTACAATTTACTGGAAATGGCATGTAGTTTTGTTGCCCTTTATATGAAAATAATTCAATAAATGTAAAAGAATGAGATTGAATGGTAGAATTAACGTAACAATTTATTTGTTTCTCGCCATTGTGATTCCAACTAATGTGATTAATCGAAAACTTCCACATTTACTTCGGTAAATTGTCTTTCTTTATTAATACGTCTGTTTGAACAATGAAATTTCTTATAAGACAAAGTGAACTTTATTGTTCATAATGACTTAATGAGTTTATTCCGCGAGACCTTGTGGTTGTCATAATTGTTCAATAGACCAAAATTTCACCTTCAAAATTATTATTTTTTGTGTGCTGGTGTTATTAAACCATAGAATATTTAAAAAAATGTAATTAACATTAATCAATATCAGGCATTATATAAATGCTTTGTGCCAGTTTCATTTGAAGAGTAAATCATTGTGCCTTGTCATTCATTAAAATTTCCGCTATTTTTATGATATTTTATAAAATTCTGTTCTAAATCTTCACACTGTAACTGATGATTTTTTTCGATCCGTACAGAGAATCTAATTCAAAATCTATTTGACTCGAAGTTCCTGATAGTGTATATAATAGAGAATACTACATTTCGAAGTGATATGAAAATGAATGCCTTGCATACCTCAAATATTTACGTATTTCGACACCTCTATAACACAAACTGTTCAGCCCATGTCTTCAGATTCGCGTTCTAAAGAATCCTATGTACGTTTTATAAATACATTATGTGAATATCGAGAACTTCTCCCAAATGATCCTGATATAACAGTTTGTAGGAAAAGGAGTTTGAATCTATCTCAGGCAAGTCGGGTAAATGAATCCGGTATTAAATACAATGTATCTAAGTGAATAAGTATTGGCATTAAAAGATTCAATGAGGTAAGCATTTTAAATTTAAAATAGACATACTAATATTTTTTACAGTGTAAATCATTGCATTATGAATTATTTCCTGAGGACATGTATGCCACTTTGTTTAAGCTATAATGCTTTATATCACTCAAAGTTTACTTATGAAACATTTTGAAGGTTTAAAATTTATAAGATAATAATACGCCGCGGTCGTGTCGCTTTACTGAACGTGATAAAATGAAATTAAGGGCTCGGCCGAGGAGATTTTCTCACCCATCCTTGCGTAGGGCCACACGCAGTAGATTGTGTTTTTAATACATCCGGAGAATAAGTATAGGCGTATCTAACTATTATATTGAAGTAGAAGTACACACTTTATGTTTCCTAATAATAAACTGTGTTACACAGACATTTGAGTCGAGTTCGTCTAGCTAGAATATGGAACTGCAAATGTAAATATTATATGATTTTTAGTATAAGTAGAATACAGTATTTGTATTAAGCGTTCGATTTTTTTTTTCCACACAATTCACAAAATATATTATTTGTAAAGAGATTAAAAATGCAAAGTGATTGAATACCAACTAAACTTCGTAAAATCTATCTGTTATTATAATATTATAACAAATTCGGTTAAAAAATACTTTCCTTTCAATGGTTTAACAAATAACTAAAACATATATTTTTTTCGTAGCAATTTATTTCAAAAATATGAAAATAGCTTTGATATAAAAATCTACGAATATAAATGAAGTTAGCATAACTCATCGTATTAATTCACACCACACAGAGTTGGACTATGGTATTATATATCAATTGTGATCCGGGCTGGGGATCTTCACTACATAAATCATGTTATAAAGCACACCTCTGCAAAGTTAGTGTGTATATGTAGAAGTAGTTATCTATGTACTACCATTCCGGCCTGTTTTACAATAGAAGTTAGCCTAGAACACTTCTAGCGTGATAACCAGGGAATTTTTATTTAATATGGTTTTGAACCTTTCTATATATATATATGTATATAAATCAATTCTATGTATACGAGTCACCATTAGATACACGCATATTTTGTATGAAACTTTATTAATTAAACAATTTGAATTTATTTAATGTATACTTAATTGTAGCATATTAGCTAAAAGCTTCCACTGAATAAAGCGACTTGATAAAGTCGTAAAATAATATAGCGGAAGCTTTCACACACAGTGTCTTCATCACCATCATTAAAAATAAATTTTAAAAGAACTTTTATGGGCGGAGTTTGTGAAGACCATGTTACGCAAGAAAGGGCCGATAGGGTCTCGGTCTAATTGGATCATTATCCAGTCAAAAATTGTTGATCTTTTCTTTACCTTCGAAAAGAGATATGATTATCGAAGTCAGTCGACTGCGGAGAGATTATTTGAAATTCGTCAACAATAAACCTCTCAAGCTATCACGTCCTCAATTAATTTTATCTCAGCTTCGAAACGAAGATATCGTGATCGTATTTATCGAGAAAAAGACATTAACGATTAAAGTATCACTCTCCAGATTTTTTAATAATAATATATTAGAAAATTAAATAATATATTCAAAATTAAGAATATATAAAACAAACATATGTATACATATTATTAAATTTAACAGTTTTAATAATAACTTAATAATTGGAAAGATATTATGTATCGTTAAAAAAATATTTTTGGAATTGGGGTAGATAAAAATAATTTGAAAAGAAACGATAATTTCAGCGTCTTCGTCTATAGTACCTTCCGGCATCGAAGCAAAATAAAAATTTACATAATTGATTCAGGGGATATCCGGATTTTCGGCACACAGATTTCATTTGACATAGAAACTTGTCGAGTGAAAGTTTTTTTTTATATTTATAAAAGTATCACAAATTGGGCCCCGATTATTAATAAATGCTTATTTTTTAAGAACCATTTAATGGTTACGATGGATGAACGGTATTTATAATCGGAAACGTTCTTATGCAATGCAGATTTAAATATTATTATTTACATACTTGTGAAATAGAACTTCTTTTTTTGTGTGAGCGAATGAATTTAATTTAGTCGAATGTTTTGCCTTAGGGTGCGTTTTGTGTATCAAAATGAATGCAGTGATGTATACGTGTTAATACTTACGTAATATATATATTATAACCAAACATTAAATAATATAGTTATATGACTGTTCATAATTATACCATTATAATAATAAAATACTTAAACATTTTCATTATATGGACAAACGTTATCAACATTGAACATAATAAAAATAAATGTTTATATTATAATTATAAAAAAGCTGGAAATATGAAAGATATAATCTGTGGGGTTTCACCAAGCTTACAACACCTATACGTTCAAGTCTTTCACAAATAGAATGTATATAATTAAAAAATATATGTGGAATATGATTTGAGATTCCAAAACCATATCTGACTGTTGACGTGAGTAGTAAAATGTTTGATAATTAAAGATGATTAATATTGTAGGCAGATGGCACTTGTTGGAAATTAATTTTAAATTATATTTATCTTGAAGGTGCTGAAAGAAGGAAGTCGTATCACTGTAAGCAATTCGTATGGATATTTACGAATTTCGGTAATATGTATAACAGACATCAAATATTCATTTTACTATGCCAATAAAGAGAAAACTTAATATGTTACACAAACAAATCTCCTTGGAAGGATTCGATTGATCATTTTGTAGGGAATAAATAAACAAAAAAACGCTTTATTGACCATTCACCAATACATCTCACAGGAGCACACAAAGAGATGTTTGGAACGTAAAAAGCGAGAGACGAAAAAATACAAAATCTCTGCTCCTGGGTACCTTATACCTGGTCCCAAGATAATTTTTTTTTTTTTGTACGCCTTATAAAACATCTGCTCATAATTTTATTTTATTCTTTATGCGTGGTTGCATCGCCAGTGATGATGCTCTGGAGAATCGCGGTCCTCACAAAATTGTATTTTTACAGACTTACAAGCGGACGTGCTTGCCAACTCAACCAAAGAATATAACATTACGCAATTGCAGTAATAAAGTGTAAAAGTAACATAGATAATGTAATGAGTGTCGTTTTTCGGCTCCTAATTAATAATAATATAAGTATTTTTTATATCATAATCATTGAAAAATCAGAAATAGATCATTTTTCATACATTGCGGTCAACGAGACTTCGTTGTGGAAATCCTTATGCCCAAATTTTGGAGACATTGTCAGTCATAGGGTTGCAAAAATTTACTACGCGCTATACAAATATACTGCATTTCGATAAAAATATATGAATTTACACTATTTTCTATAGATTTGGTTGTAGAGGAGTGATTGTAAAAGTAAATGTATTAATCTAACTTGAGGTTACCTGTACCGTGGTAAGTAGTGACGATAATAGGACTTGAAAGGACCTAGTGTGAGTTGAAGATGTATTGTATTGAATAAGGTGGAAGAGAACGGAATGCAGCTTTAAACAGGTGAAAAATATAGGGAAAAATCTCGTTAATCATTTTAATATATCATACAATCTATGTAACAATCAATTGACGACTCGAATAGGGTTAAAAACATATGTCGAAAATAGCCCATCCTTGTACACGCCCTTATAGCTACTGTTTTAGAACGAAAAGGAACCGCAAGACTGCAATATAAAAAAAAACAAATATAAGTTAAATATCAGTTTATTTATTGAATAATATTAATAGAAATATTTTATGTGATACTAAAGGAATAATAATGATTAAAGTATGTTTCATGTATAATTACTGTAGTGTATCATATTATATAATATAATATGTTATTATTATTTACTGACTGCAAGGTAATACCTACATATTATCATACTGTCGAGATTTTCGTGAAATTCATCTATTATATGCGCAATGGACGAAAAACGATACGTATCTTTAAGTATTTTAATATAAGGCTGATGTCAGCATTTACTGAAAATTCATCGTTTTGCTTAAGTATCAGGTGTCATTAACAAAAATTCTATGCAAATTTTTATAGAATTTATTCTAAAAAGAAAAAGTGTTTGTCAAAAGTGTATCTATATTTAAATTTTAAGCACGCACGTGCGTATAAGTTGACGGTAGTGTTTGTATGGAATTTATGAAATTGGCACGAATACTACTACAACGTGTCACATATTATGGATGCAGCAATGTGAACACACGGCATTATTAGTATATTGTATGCGACGTTCATGTCAGCATTTTTGTCGCGTATTTTGTTTGCTTAAAAATCTCAGGTTTACCGGATAGCCTAATTTTAAACAAATTGCCTTTCTAGACATCGAAATTATTGACGATAGGTGTGGCAAGACACGAGCTGAATTCGGTCAATTATTGGAAAGTCACATGGTGACTTATACGTTGAATACTGATTATATGAAACGGAAGTCGATAATAAGGATTCACTCAATACTATCACGAAAATGAAATAATGTTGATAAAGATAAATGAAATATTGATAAATCATACAATAATTATAATACGTCCTAGTATATTATATCTATTTAAATTGCTAGGTAACTTTTAGAGTAGCGATGCTGAGGAATAATAATTATAAAAGATTTCTCAGAGTTGTTTTGTTGTACAATAATATTATTTCAACAAGTTTGTTGTTGTTAAATGTCATGGCCGGTTGAGTGAATTCTTATCCGTATCATAAAATCGATTAAAACAACAAGTGAGTTCTTCAAACTTCAAAGGTTAAGGACACAGAGAATATTTAGTATATTTGTCAGAAAAGCGGTGATTTATGGTGTTATAAGCGACTTTGTTATAAACGTCAGACATTGGTATCAAACGTATATTTTTGGCAGTATGGATATAATAAATATTATTAGATGTGAAAGCGATATAAATACGTTCAGATTATAGTTTGGTAAAGTTTCGCAAGCGGGTAGCTATAGTAAGATAAATATCTACTCATCTCGTGTAATTGATGAAGGAGACTTGGATAAAAAATATATAATATCGAAGGCATTAATGCCCGCGTTACAAATCTGGAGTTTTTTGGATCCAACCGTGTATAATTTTGACTAAAACGTTAAACGATAAAAATGATGAAAACGACATGTTTTTATTAAAATAACAAAATACGTCTGTGACAATTTTAAAGGTTTTTAATTTCGTACTATTGTTGATATAAAAAAAATATTTCAATAGCAATAAAATCAGCTGTTTTATTAAAATAAATATGTTTTTTCTATTAAAACTTCAATGAAACATTGTGCCGATTTCAGAAAACTAAAAGAAAATTAGTAAAATATTAAAAAAAAAAAATTAAGATTTATTTAAGAAAGTTGATGGCATAACACGCCGGACATTTTTGGAGTATGCCAATTTATTATATTTACAATCGACTGGATTTATTACATGAAAGTAAAGAAATCATTAAGGTTAGGGTAAAGTAGTTTTCGTTTGAAAATGACTCCTCTTCTCAAAGGGAATAAAATGGAAAACTTTAACCAAATTTTATAAATTGTATCTTATTGTTTTGATATACTACACGTAACTTGGTTTGTTTAAAGGTATTTTCATAAATAAATGTAAATTTTATTGAATTAATTGCAAATGAAATAATTTGACTACGATCAAATTAATATAACTCGTTTGAGCGTGGGAGAAATGTAAATTTCTTAAACGAAGCATTTGAGTTTAATTAATTAAGTTTACGGTAGCGAATTTTGCTTATCATTTGATCGAAATACTTAAACTTAATTAAGCAATTATGTTAATAAATGTCTTATGACTAACAAGCTACTCTGTGATATGGCGAAGATATATCAATTTAATTAACGTTGATTGAAGAATGATACAAATGAAATAAGTATGTTTATTTTCTCCGCGAGTCAAATATGAATTACGTTGAAAAGTAAATTAGAAACACATTCTCTTAATTTAGCACGTTCTTGTACGTGCTGAAAAGGTCCGGAAATATTTATATTTAAAAATAAGGGCCGATCGAATGTGATTTTCACATGGCTGGATCACGTTTTGAGGGCGATCTTATTCCTTAAGTACACATTAATCGACCACATTCCTGCGTTAATCTTAACCACAGAACAAAGAATTCGAACCAATACAATGAAGTAATTCGTGTAATTATAGGTATGAAATTCTGGTGTATCTAGTGTTAGGCGCCAGCCAACATGAAGTTCGAATTATTATCTTCTAATTGGACGGTGGTTTTTTTCACGAGATATTTATATAGATAAGTAGAGGCGTCGTACAATAAGGATGGCTTTTATTTGTAATATGTGTATTGACGTTACAAATGTATAATCATATACATGCATTTATAAATTGAAATTTGTATACATCTTCGAAAGATTATACACACGAATGTTGCGCAATTGAAAATGTATACCTTTTTTAAGTTTAATAATTTAAAATTTTGTGTTTTATTTTTCATTTCCAGCTTTCCTGTGATCTTTAACGTTGGCGAAACGGAAAGAAAATGACAAAATTAATAGGTTTTTTATAATTCTGTTATTGAGTACATACCATTTTGAAAATAACAATTTTATTACAGTATAAAATAGTATTTTTTTATCAATTTCATAGGCATAGAAAATATTTCGTGGGCGCCATCAAATATGTAAAAAATAATCTTTTGCAAATACCATTAAAAAAATATTTCATTGTTGTATTTTGTAAACTCCTTTCTAATGGTTAAGGCATTTAAATAACAAAATTGACATTTACGATTGAATGAAAATAATGATGTGCGCGTAATTGACTGAATGATTTAAAATTGAAATTTCATACGGAACGCTAGTTAAGTTGAGTTACGACCATTTTTTGTATTAAATTTACGAGTTACATAAGTTACTGTCTATATTTTATTTGTTTTTTTTTTAAACCAAATTAATTGTTTTGAATAATTTGCGTCTTATAATATTGATGTATTTTTTTGGTTTAAAGTTATCTTATGAGTGCGTAATATTTCGTCAAATATGGATTTTGTTTTCAAATAAAGAATACACGAAATTTGCCACTAAAAAAATCTATTTGATGAATGCAGATGTTAAAGCAAATGTTGTATCATAGTCGACACAATTGATTAGTTATTCGATTTATTGGTACAATGTATGTTTTTAGATAAAATACGATATATTCGATTTTCTAATATGTTAGGCCGGGTCCAGACAGAAGCAAACGAAGGCAGAATCCTAGCATTCGCTTGTTTT
>JAGVSQ010014178.1:0-10737 GCA_022683975.1 Rhyacophila evoluta
AAGTAGCTCGCCAGACAATTTCAATTTCCAAAAGTAGCTCGCATCCTTATTGAGTTTGGCGACCACTGCTCTACATGATAGTTCATTTTGATGTAAACATCATCATTACCATATTACTGGTATGAGTATCCAGTACATAACAGTTCATCACAAAAAGGAAAAATTACAAACAGCAATAATAATTCATTCATAACAATAAATTAAGCTGAATTTATATTGATTTAACAGGCATCTATGAAGTCCCATCAGAAGTATCGAAAGACAAAGTAGAATCAGCTATTCTATCGCCGAGCTCCACGGAAACTCGTGCCGCCCCAGGCGGAAAACAGAGGCAGCTGGACCCCACCAATATTGACACCGGAAAGGACACTCAGTCTTTGGTGCAGGAGGACCGGGACTGCTAGCATCCGGCCCGGGCCGGCCATCCTCCTGCCCACGATGTCAAGCCTCACAGCGTCTGGAGGATCAGTGTGTCCAATGTGCCCAACGTAAATTCTCTCTCCAACAATCTGTCTAGTAACGGCTATGCGGTGTTCTGGTAATATGTTAACTCGCGCTGTGCCTTTGCAACATTCCTCCATCTGTACGTGATCAATTTAATAATTAGATTAGTAAATTGTTAATCCGTACTAGTGGCGATATTTTTAAAATTAAGAATTTTGATAAAATTAAAGTTTTACACGCATGACTTAAAATGAGACCCTAAATATTCTTGCAAGTTTTTCATTGATTGTGAAGATGGTATTGTTAATTAAACTTCAGTTTTATGAATTGGCTTAGATTTTTTGACAATATTTTCAATACCCAATCTGTGACCGACGACACTGTTTGCGATGAATTTAATATGACTGCCGATAGGTTAAATAAATGTGAGTCACAACTGAAATAAAATATATGCGTCATCTCAGTATCTTCTATCTCCTTATTTTTCATATAAAATAGTAAATTGAAATAACTTATTTGTAATATAACATCGTTATTCACACACAATTCATTTCTGGAAGCGTAAAAATTTTGATTTCTGCAAACGCTGAATCAATTTTCCCACCAAGAAATATTTAGTTACTTGGTTCCAGAACTTTTTTATTTTATATATTTATCACATTATCACATTCGAATAAAAATTTCTTTAATCAATAATTAATTAATTTTTTATTCATATCTTTTTAACAGATTACACTTTAATTTAATACTTAATCATAAATAAAATCTTATAAAACCATAGATAACAAAATCTAAAATTAACTACATTTCACCTATACTGCCAAGAGCTAATAGCATAAGTGGAACCTGAATACAAGAAAAAGTGTTATTATTTATAAGAGGTTTGGAACTTTTTCCTCAAAACTTATCCAATGTTATCTGATTTTAACCATTTTCTTTTCTTTCTTTCTTTAATGGTCAACAACGTCAACATTGTATGAGTTAATAATCATGATTTCTATAAAAATATTAAGAATCTGTTTAAAAATTAGGAATTCCGAGTTACTCAAGCTTATAGTTGAGTACTTATAAACTATCGACAGTCATGTTATATTCAAATTTAAAATGAAATTTCTGTATGTATCCACAGCAGTGCAGATCGAGCATTTCTCTAATGTTTAGATCATCATATTGGTCAAGTGACTGCTAGTAGTTTGTATCGCAATTAAACTGTCACTTGTTGATTTGTAGATCAATCAATATTGATTTATGAAACACTACAGATTCTTTTCTCATAAAATCCTATTATTCTTAATTGATTTGTTTTGATATTTGGGAGCAATTATGTTGGTATGTTTTATCCCTTGACTAACCTTGTTGATTTAGTTTAATAAGTATTATAAAAATGTTGACAGTACATATCAACCCTGTTAAGGTAAAAGGTATTAACCCTCACAGAAAAATGATGCCGTGATTGAGGTTTCATTCCTTTTTCTTGCATGTAAATTTAGTAGATCTTTATTTTTTCAAAATCTAAATCTTAATTTCGACAATTATTTGGCATCCAGCTTAAGTCATTTTGAAAGAATGAGTATTTTTGAATAATGTACAATTCATTGATTCTAAAAAAAAAGACTTCTTAATAAACTGAGGGTTAATACCTTTTGTCTAAACAGGATTGATATTATTATTTATTATTGTTTTGAAAATTAGATTCGCTATGGAGCTGTGGTCATAGATCATTAAAAATACTCAAAAAATGATTTTAAAATTACTATCTAAAGCTTGATCTTGAGGAGATTATATTTTTTTTTATCTGCTCTTATCTTATCCCTGCAAATGTAAAAGCAATTAAAAACCACATAAAAATTATGATTTAATAGAAAAGATAAATGTAAGAGTAAAAAACAAGTGTTACATTCTAATTTCATCTAAGAGTATTAAGAACTTTTGTAAAATGATATATCTCACTAAAGTTAACCAATAAACAGTTTATTCTATCATAAATCGAGCGGTGCAGGAGAGATTCGTTTTCAATAAAATTATTGAATTATTATTCATAACCAAAATGAAACATTTATTATAAAAGGCTAAAATAGTATTGCCATACGTCTATTAGTTTTTTCATAAATAATTAATTGTTACGATTAGTGAATAATATTTTATTTCAAAATTTACTTTATTAGGTGTATATAGACAAAATGTGATTGTAGATTGAAGAAAAGATTGCATGATTTGTACTAGTATTATAAGAATGAATATATTATTATTATTATTATTACAAGATTAATTAATACGTCAGTAATGTTGATAAATTTTTAGAAAAAGATATATTATTTTTTTATCGGGGTTAAGGTTTTGAAAATAAGTTGTAAATATGCTTTCATGATAAAATTTTGCAATGTAAGTCTATGTGAAGTTTATTATTTAAAGTTTTTGATAACATAAATTTTATATCTCAGTTGTCAAATTTTATCTGTTATATTTGTATTCCTTGATATATTTTTGTACATAAACATACTACATAAAAGATTTATATACCATGTACTAAAATAGATAAATATCAACAGATACCACATAATTTAATAATTTAATAGAATATTTGATCATTATTTACTTCAAATGTATTCTACAGTTTTATTAGAAAAATAAAAGACTTTCTTTGAAATTTGCAAAATTTATGAAATGTAAATATTTTACTTTAAAAATATCAGCCTCTGACGGGCATATAAGCCTTTTATGTAGTATATCTATGTAAGTTATTAAACTTATACATTCCATGAAAATATATTTATGGTGTATTTGAAATTCGTGAAAATTATGATTATTTTTTATTATTATTTCCAGTATGATTAAGACTCTTCCATAGCGTAAAATTATACTTCAAAATGGAGGATGGCAGGTTAGAATTTAAAGACAAAATTGTGCCAAGCAATTTAATTTCATGTAACTGCGAGAGTCTGATGATGGTATTCTAAACAATTAGCTTTGCTTTAAGAGTGAAATAATAAATTACCCTTCATACTTTATCATACCCTGCTGCAGGAGAAACTTATTTGTTTTGTAAAAACGTTACGAACATAATATTAATTTCCTGAGTAAAATAACATTTCAAATGCTTGCTATTAAAATAATCAGTATATTAAAGACAATAAGCACTCGATTGTGTAAGCAATATTTTAATATTTTCTAAATGTAGCTGTATGTAATTCCTATTGACCTTAAATCCTGTTTATGAACATTATCATATTTCGTAATGTGGGCTTAATTTCATTAGACTTTTAATTGACAGGTTATCGTAATATGAAATTTGAAGGGCAGCCAGCGATCAACTATTTATTTACTAGAATCATGTTTAATGCTGTATGGTTCTTCTTAAATATCGTTTGTTATGAGTCACGAATATATTACTATTATTAATGCCATGAAATTGAAAAAGCAAGTGAACTTTTTCAGATTGTATTTGTGTAAAATAAATGTGAAGTTAAATATTTATACATATATATATTATATATATCAAGTGACACCGTCCAATTATAATACCAATATCAAATAAATGAAGAGTATTTAGGTGTAATGAAATATGATAAAATTGTCAGTATAAGCAATTTTATAGATACGTATTTGTTTTTATGAATTTTAATTACTATTATTATTGTCCTTGAATTTTTATGTATATTTTGTAATACACTTTGCAAAAGGTATGCTTTTAAACTTTGAAAATAAAATCGAGCACTGTTTTTGTGTCGGCCATATCCCTTTCTCATCGCTTGACTACATTTTTCTTTGGCATAAAAGTTAGAGGTGTCTCACTCGAGTAGCATTATTTGTTGAAATTTTCGTTGAACAATACTCAAAGCATGATGTACTTAGTGAATTCACCAATATTTTCAAAATAAAAGCATATCCGTGAGCATATTGGTGAAGTGAAATCGTATCAGTTGTCAGTTTGTGACGGTTGATTCATTTCACATATTTATTTTAGGTAGACATTAATTAATTTGTATTTTATTCAGGTGTATATTGAAAAGAAAAGACAATTTGTTTTGGCTGCAGGGTTTTTTAAATATTTCAATACTTTAAAAGTTATTATATACGACCCTTAAGATCTGGCGTTGGTTCATTATAAACATATTTATTTTCATTTTTATATTAGGGTGAAGAACAAAAAGCCTTGCAGCTAAAATTCATCATAATAAGTGATCAAATAATGAGCTATGTACAGGTAATAATGTCCTTTATTATTATTAAATAAATGTGGGAACAAATTATATATGTTTTCCATTAATTGATATAAATAAAATTACCTATGGTTTGTTTCTTAATATTGTGTTTTATTATTCACCCCCTTCCTCCAACAACATGAATAGATTTCAGTAAAATTAACTAAATACACTCATTTGATTACTGCACAGTGAAAAATAAACATTAAGTACAATAAAATTTTCAGTGATTAATTGATTTTATTATTTCTATAGCTCTATAGCGGATTAAATGGCTTTTTTTTATAATTAGAATGAAGCGGAATGTAGTGAGGAAAATTTAAAAAAATATGTTGTGCTACTGAAATGCTTTGTTTTTTTTTATAAAATATTAAATAAATCATAATATGATTTTAAAATGTTTTTTAGATATACATATGTACAATATAAAAACTCAGATTAGTATTTTTCAAAATAATTTCATTTTAACTCAGTGGCATCCAGGCATTTCACTAGTAAGCCTAATGAAAATATTCAAATTGAATTTATTCCACAGACTTAAATATTACACTTATTGAATTATTATTACTTTTTGAGTTATATAAACGGTATTTATTTAATTTTTTATCTGTACTTTTTTAATTTGTATATTTTGACTCTGGGAGGAATATAAAAATAGATAGCTACTTAAGTAAAATGATTTTATCTTTACTTGGTGAGTATGTAACCAATTGTTACAATAAATTGAACAATACAGAATTCGGAGTAAAATATATACATTTTTTTACTGTTTAGACAGATATTTTTTCAATACAAGAAGAGTTCAACATACTAAATAAAAAAAAACAACGCACTAAGTTTCTACGAAAATTAATTATGTACATTTCGAATTTTAGTTAGAATTACCAACTAAACAAAATATAAGAAAAAGGACGAAGGATTTCAAAATAGTGATTAGTGGAATACACAAACATTTTTAAAATATTCGCGGCATTCGCGCAGTTCACGTGAACGTTAATTTCATGACGACTCCGATATATCTATTTTTGTCTTACTGTGTTGGATAGGTTATGTCACGATAACAATATATTTTCTCAGCAATTTGCGTTCTTCGCAAAAAGAGAGACTGCTCGTCACTGACAGTTTCAAAGTATTTTTGCGATCAAAGGGTGAGTTTGCAAGTGTCCCAGTTATTATTGAATTATTATCTTATCTAATAACCTAGGAAACGTTTAGGGTTTCAAGAGGATTGTATCTCAAGCTCCTGTCACCGATAAACCGCTGACCCCGCGTTGCATGAACCGATAAATAAATAAAACTATATAATAAGTAATGACATAACAATTTCAGTCGGTGATAGACTTCTTATTAGATAAGTTCCGTACGTGAATCAAATATTTTGGGTAATCAAAAATAGATCCGTCCCTACGTATTTTTATCTGCAACCGATTGATTACGAATTGAAATTATCAAGCGTGTTGTTTTGCAGTGCGAACAATAGTCGAAACATGTCAGCGACTCGATTGATAAGCGGGGTCCGCGTATTCCACCGGACTCGCCCGGCCGATGCGAACGTGAGGAAAGTGCTTGACATTTGCACTAGAACCATGGCGACTGCAGCTAAGAGATGTGTTACGATCAACGACATTAATCCAAATGTCAAAGTTATGGAATATGCTGTGCGAGGTCCTCTCGTTATCAGAGCGGGAGAAATCGAAAAGGAATTGGCAAAGGTACCTAACGATCAATACATCTGTCAAATATATCTGACTTTCACAATGTTAAACCACTTGCGGATTCCGCCAAACACTGCACTATTGATTAACCCACATTCCACCATTACTTATTTAAACATTATTTATTTACTCTCCTTATTAGATGCCATGATATTAAATGTCTAGAGTGTATATTTATTATTTTACTATCAGAATAGCCATACACCTGCATTATTTTTAAAAATGTAGCTTTGATGTATTAACTAAATTATTACCTAGCACATACAAAATAGTTTCCATGTACAGATATTGCATTCAAATGTGTTAATCACCACATAGTTTCAAATATTCTGAAGGCTTTAGAATAAATAGTAAACTATTATATTTATCATTCTGATGAAATATCAATATTTTCAATAATCTATTATATACTTTACAATAGTTTGATGCACTCTATACATAAATAATATGCTGCAATATTTTTTTTCTATAAATATATTTTATTCTTAGGGAGTTTCAAAACCATTCAAAGAAGTAATCAAAGCAAACATCGGGGATTGCCATGCTATGGGACAGGTGCCTATTACCTTTATAAGACAGGTGAGTGTCTAATTATATTTTAACCGTATATTACTGGTAATTGATTGATATTGCATAGCTACCTTCTTGTAAAATATAGGTGCTCAGCTGGATCAAAAGCTTTAAGTACCAACTGTATAAAAATAAAACAATAGAGCAAAAGTAATTGACTTGATAACTTTTAAATATAGCACTATTAAAATAACTTGATTCATATCAAACTCGATTGTATTTCCTGATAAATAGTCATTTAATCATTAAGATAATTTATTACATTATGGTCCTGGATATCGTCGCCATTATTGCAGTAACACGTATCTTGATTTTTTGGCTTAAGTCTTTAAGTTTTTTGCAATCTCTTGTGTTATTGGTACATTTTTTTGCTTACTTATATGTTTAAAAAACATGTAAAAATTATGTATTAATGCCAAAATGTGCCAGTAATATAAGAGATTGCATGTAGATGAGATTTGTATGTACTTTGGAAATTGACCTAAACCACGAAATCAAGATATGTGTTCCTGCAATATTTTGGCGATGATATATATTTCTAAAAGGATTGACTTAGATGTTGCATCAAATTAATAGTTGATTGTAGTAGTTTTCTATTTATTGTACGACTTGATTATAAACCTACCATCACAATAGCACCCATTAGACGTAGCGAAATAATAACACTTCTGTATATATTTTATTTATATGCATAGTTTTTACTTATGTAAAGTTTATTATAACTATACCTAATATTTAGAGAGAGCCTTGTATTTTTATATAGTGCTCCAATATTGCTAACTTCACCCGAGCTCTGTAGAAAGGCCAACCATCAAATATTCTCTTGATGGTAGCTATACTCTTTATGGCTATAGAATTAAATTCTTAGTTAAATCCTCGTAAGCAAGTGCAGTTTTTGAAATATTTTGAATATGTAAACATTAAATGCTCTAATTTATCCTAAAACTGCATGCTTGACATTTACTTTACTAAACTGTCTATGGATTGACCGCTTCAGTGGATTTATTAATTTTGAAACATGCCGTGTACTCACTTATTGATTCAGGTTTTCACTTTCTAAATAATTCAACCATTTTAAATATTACATAGACATTTTTTAATGGTCTCTACTTTCTTGAAAGTTTTTAAATGTGATTTTTTTGTTTTATTATAAACATAATACAAAATTTGTTTTAATGTTTATTTTTTTTATTTGATTAAATATTTTGCAATTTCTTGTTTGTTACAATTTTTTTATATCCATGCAAATATTCAAATACTTAAATGGTAACAATAGCCGATACTATAACATCCAACCTGACTTGTCATATTACGTTAGTTTGATATGATAACATAATTTAATAGATACGACACATTTAGTTGGTGCAAACTGTCTAAATGAATTTTATATGGATTATAAACATAATATAATAATAATCATTATAACCCATCTAGAGTATATTTTATTATAAATTCAATATACAGACCAAAAACCAATGTCAACAAGCGAGAGTTTCACATGAAATTTCCAGCAAATTCCTCATCACCTTTGGTGAAATACATCATTAATACTGAAAAGTGACTTCATTTTTATTAGTTACGGCACCATCTGTAATAAGGCTATATCTTGGAACCAGTGATGCTGAATTGCTTAGACAGCATACATAGAAATCGATAGATTTCCAATCGTTGAGTCATAAGTCTTTAAATATCTTTTATTAATAAATCACATTTTTCTCATATGCTCATAATTTCATAAAAAATGCTAACGTACAACTGTTCAAACATCTCATTTGATAATACTTAACATTGTTGACTAAAAGATTACATATAATAATATTATATACTTAACTTGGGTAAACAGCTACCAAGGATCGTAATGTATCTAACGAAAAATACTCATGTTGATCTGCTACGTAACTGGTTTTCTTTTTATTTCAAAAGAATTTATAATTACCATATAAATCATTTAATGTATAAAAAAAATCCCGCATATAAGGATTAATTTGCAAACGTGTTTATGATAATTATTATTTTCAACTGCTCATAGAAATTGATTTTAAATTCAAAACTATTCAAAATTTATATACTTTCATGTAGATTGTTATTTGGAACCTGCTTTTCATCTTTTACCAGAGTCAAATGTAACTATCCATATGAAAAAGTATAAATTTAATATTTTTTAGTATCAATGGATTGTTCTTTTATCCATTATAATGATAGTATAATGTTTATGAATGGTAAATCATCTTTTTCTCTATGATGCTGAGATGAATCTTTAAATGTTTTTTTACGAGAGTTAGTTTTTTACTTAGGTATATCATTAAATCTAGGATCATTCAAAATATACAAGTAGGAACCTAATTATGCATTCTTTTGTTTCATATAATTTATTATTTTTATTAGTCATGATTCTACTATTTCTTTGTGATCTGTTTATTTGGAAATTCCAATTGTAGTAACAATAAGCATTGTTTGTTCTTTCTAAATTCCATAATGGCAATAATCCAACATTTTATGTTAACATTTATATTTTATGATCATTAATAAACAGTTTGTATTATATTTAAATTTGTTTTGGTTATTTATATACATATATATATACATACATATATCAGTTATCTCAGCGGCTGAGCGTATAAACCCATCGTTGTAAATTACTTGTCACTGGAAGTCACATGTATAAATCTTAATACTGCATAATAACTTAACACATAACACAGCCAGGGCGTGAATTGTTAATGGATTAAGCAATTAGCTGACTAACAATTATCATGAAAAACAATCTATCAAGATAAATCTTTAAATAAATTAAACTGCACAGATCCATACATTGCATATGCCATATAGTATAAATAAAAAAACTAAGAATAATAAAAATGTATCTATCTACTGGTTAATTCTGTATTTTTAGTATTTGACCCATTTCTTAATTTTTTTGTTTTAAATAAGCATCATAAATCGGTGACCAATACACATTACAAATTATAATGGTTTATTTATGCAATTAGAGGACATGAACTTGCAGCCTCCGGTTCCAAGAAGTTCACAAGCAAGGGGATATTAACATAAGACAAAACGAACTATTTTGTATTAAAAATAAAATATTCAGTTTTCCTTCTATAAACACTCCATTCGATTTATATACTGTCTCTTGTTTTGCAATTGTGTTGTTTTTGTACTTTTATTCATTGATTGTAATTACAAACATCAAATTTAGTGTGACATGTTATCACCATCAAAGTATTGTAACAAACATACAACTGTTAACAATCTAAATTGATGGAAGTCGTTCAATTAGTATTATGTATCCTAACAGTCATCACTCATATGGCTATACAAAACATAATTTCAATATAAGTGCTAGCAATATATTAATAATTTTATTTCAACTCATTGTTAATAGTGTGTATGATATGCCTTTGATTTTGTGTTACATAAGAGATGGATACTGAAGCAATATTACAGTTAATTTTTTCAATGTGACATTGGCTATTCATGAGAATGTAGTTATCCTTGAACTTGTTTATATGTAGTCGATTTTCGTGCACGTATTATCACTTCATATGTTTGCATCTGATGTTGATGATTCAATGTTTTCCGCAATAGAAAAAACTGTGATTAGCCTTAGTATGATTACCTATGTCATATTAACTCAACTTAAATTACATTCTAATAATGATTACAGAATCCTAAAAATCAAAATATATTCACTCTATATGTATCATTTTTATATTGAAAATTTACCATCTAATATAATTTAGTGTATACAACAGGGGTCGGCAACCTTTTAGCTGTGGTGTGCCAAGCCACTCTACCAATATGAT
>JAGVSQ010014180.1:0-10734 GCA_022683975.1 Rhyacophila evoluta
TGTCAGACAATTACTCAACCTAATAGGCAACCAGTCCTGCATTTTTGGATTTTTCAAAATCCGACACAGATGGGGATTCGATACCGCATTCCCCGGATCGTTAGGCGCGCACATTACCAACTACGCTACCGGGGAGACATCGTTACCTCTCTAATATACACATCTAGCATTGGGCTACAAATATATAGAATTACACCCGCAATTAATCTTACAATTGTACCAACTTAACTAAAGGCAATGTTATCGATTAGCACTTACATTAATTACCAGTGATACTATCAAATAATATAATTAAATATATATCTTAAATAAATTAGACAACCAAAAACTCTGAAAGTTTAAGTTCTTTAAAAGAAAGACGATCGAATCGAATATATTATATAATCTATTGCATCATCATACGTAGATAAGTGCATGTATTATTATCATAAAGTGATAAAATGTGTTGTATGTTGACATGTATTGGCATTAATTAGGTAATCTATATGTATATCCAAAATATATATTATATGAAGCTCCGTTGCTTTAATTTCGAACGAATGCGAAATAATAAACAATAATAGCTACTGTGCTAAAATCTGACATTAAAATAAGCCAAACCATTTCCAGGAAATTGACTAAACAAAATACACATAAATACAACAAACAACCGATAAACCAACGACGAATTAAAAGACAATCTTAAAAGCCACATCCGAAATTATATGATGTTATTCTAGATGCAGCAATTTCGTAAACGAAGAAAGAGAACACTGAAGGAGACGTTAAAATGTATTAAATTATGACATTACTGCAGCGTAATATCACACCAATAGCCTTTATCACAATGGGTTATTTTCAGCGAAAATAAAATTGATTGGGGCTGAATTTAATCTAGTATCAGACCTATTAAAATATTAATTAAATAGAAGTACACATTCGTTAATGGACATACATATATACGTCGACCGTAGAGAGGAAAAAGTACGTAACCCTCGGTTTTTTCAACCTAGATTTTTTCGATAATCACAATGTATACAACTTATTGCACGTTATGTCTTTTGGATGTAAGCTGAAAATTTCGAATTAGTATCTAAATTTAGCTTTTATGTTTGAAAAACGGATGGCCAGTCAAATTTAAAACCAAGAAAAAGGACGTCTACTATAAAAATTTTATTTTTAATAGGTTATGGAATTAATATCAGATCGGATAAGTAAAACACCAGTTTTGGTTTTCGTGCACTTTGAGGACATGTCTATTTAATATTTTCTCAAAATCATTCAATAGACGTTTCTGTGCCTTATGTGAAATTTGTTCTGTGTGGGTTACGACCTCTTTCCTTTTCACAATCGATAAGTTTTTCAGCTTTCAAAATACTTGACAAAGGTTTCATTGATAAATTTCAATAGAAACCTGTAAAAACCATTTAAGATATCAAAAATGATAGTATTTGGATTATAGAATATATTTCATTCTGAGAAACATCTTAATTCCATTCGTAGAATTAATACTGGTGGAAAATGAATATAAATTCGACTATTTAATATTTTAAGACTTTAGTGCGTGTATTAACTTAAAAATACTTTATTTCAGCTAAAGATGATACATTGAAAAACAATGTTACACCTACCCTTAATACATGTAGATGATCTAGTAAAGTATCTATTATTAATAAAATATTAAGTGAAGCAATGGCATTACTGTAAAGCATTTAAAACTTTGCTTAAACTCAAGTTGCACCAAACAAGACGTTAAAGCATGGATAGTTAGGAAATTTCCCATTTAACCAACTGGCAAGGAAGTAGATTTATGGATTTGTGCCAAATTCATTTTTTTCGACGTGGCAACACATTCCTCCACTTCACATATTTAACTGTGACTTATTAAATGCTTTTGAAATTGATGAGCAGCTATGACTACACTTGATATGAGATTAAATTTGAATCTGTCATCCGCATTTTTAAATACATCGTATTTTTTAGACTGATTTGTCAACATGACGAACCAAATTATTTCGACGAGTGGGTATTTATAATCAACCAATCGCGTTTCAGAATAGCCACTGTATATTTTAAAAATGTGGAGTAAATAAGAATTTCAATGTTCTGGCTATATAATATCAAAAGCTAAATCATGCGAGATGAACGTATCACGCATTTAAACAAATATATTGGGGATTGAAATGGAGCTAGAACGCTGGTTGATTTCATACACGATGTATGAACACGTTGTTTCGAGTGGGATTTGAAAAACTTTGCATTTCAAACCGCGGTGAAACGGATTTGGATTTACCTAGACGGAAAAGGTTAAGCTTAAAACCTAAATTTACACACTCGGCATTTTCAGCTTACACCATTTTGATAGAACGTGCATCAAGTTGTATACATTCTTATTATTGAATAAAAACTCTTTTGACAAATTGAGGGTTACGTCCTTTTCCTTTCCATAGTTAATAATATCAATGAGTATTTTTTTGTTGTCCGATAATCCTACCAATTCCAGTGAATTTAACTCAAAGAAAGATAGATTTATGGGAAACTTTCATTTTTCATTGTTTACAATTTCCTCTATAAAAAATACATAATGTAGCCAGTTAGCTAGAATAATGAAATGTTTGGTCGATTTGATAAGCTTAATTGTTTTCATATGTTAATTCACTTTATACTGGGCCATACAAACTGTTAAAAACGGAAACGATAAAATCTAAAAATGATACAGCAATGAAAATTGATTAGTTTGAAGTGCAAATAGGTCCAGATGAAAAACAAAACAGTTTTTGTTTTCAAAAAACATAGAAAAATACAGCGATATTATGTAATAACCCACATCTAGCAGTTGATTGGTTGTATTAAAAGTATTTACAACAATAGATAGATTCACTTTCTAATGCTAAGCAAGAATATATAATTGAGCTTTCTTATGAATAATCGTGAACATGGTCGGTGCTACCGGAAATGACCTGAAAGATTTACAATCTGGTTATTCTATGTATATCCGACAGCCAGTTGATATACCGGAAATACAAAAATAATTCGATGTTCGATTGAGTCAATGTCAATCAGGCATATTATTATCGACTATTGTCAATTATTTGAATAGGAAAGACACGTTTGCAAATGAATCAAAAACAATTTTAAATACTGTTTCTTACCAAGAAAACAAATGACAGCTCTTACACTAGTATTTCAATTCACACTAAATACCGTTAAGCGACGATTAAACAGAAAAATCAACACACGTTTGCAAAATTATCATGCTGTAAGCCTCTCTCACATTGAACGTAGTTAATTACTCAATACAGCTATTGCATTCGGCATAGCTGACCGCTCAAGTTGTACGGCGAATCGTTAGATCGAAGAGACTACAGCAGCTTCTACCAGTATTGGTATAACGTGTTTGATAAAAAATTATGAATTGGATAAGTGTAAATATTTCCATGGCAGCAAGCAACGACACTACTTCAAAAGTTTGCTTAGATGAGTAGAAGAAAAAAGTATACGAGAAATTCTCCACAGTAATATGGTTTTGCCAAGGTGTGATGATATATTATGCCTGCTGATTGATGTAGGACATAAAAAAAAGTTAATTAATATGTTATTTTTACAAGTTATCCATATTGAATCAATGGGCGAAAAATTCTTTAGTAAAAATTGTATACATAAGTAATACTAAATTCTAATGCCTATTTATTGGTCGGTTGAATGAAGTTTATTTGATAGACAGAAATTCTAAATTTTGTACTTCTGCCAAGCTATCATGCCATTCATCAATTTATTACAATTTTGCAAAATGTTCTTTAGTGATAATTTATTTACTTAATATTCAAGATTTTTTCGCTATCTATTTAAATTATCAGCGACCTTGGTTTAGTTTCGGCACGTGTTCTGGCATCATTTTGAAGATTTCCCCCAGTTGGTCGAGTCTATTAAATCAACGCTTCTGAACATCAGATACGCCCAAAATGTCCCACTTATTCTAGGACGCGTAGGTAACCTAGGACATATAACCATAACCATTGATGTTTGTATGTAGTAAGAACTATTATGGTAGACTCGACTATACCAGCATGGTTTCCGCGAGGTGTGATTTTTGTCGGATTCTGAGGATGCGTTGATATGATTTCGTTCGAAACGAGAAGATAAGCGAAACCATACAGCCACTTATCACTGACACAGTGAAGCTGCAACGCTGGACCTGGCTCGGCCACATACTGCAGATGCGTCAAGAGTCTTAACCTAACCCCCTTATTCTTTAAGCCGAGGGGGTCTCGGCGTCCTAGAAGGCCACTAAATGCTTTATACAGAATTCATTATTCGGCAGGTGCTAGGGGATGCAGGTATAACCTGGGATGGTTCAAGAATACTGGCGGGCGACAGGGATTCTTAGATGCGACATGGGTGTCAATATGCTCGACTTAGGGAGTATATATGGAAGAAGAAGATGATTTCACTGCTTTTAGTAAATTTGCAATAGGAAGATTTATTTTCATCGACTGTGCCTTGTAGACAGATATGGAAAATATGTACTAATTAATTGTTATTCTGTCATACAAAGCAGCATCTCATTTAGGTCTTTATATGGCATTTTTGTGGGGCAATTTACGACAATTATGCCACAGTATATTATCGAACATTAATAAATCTATGGCGGATATGTCCGCAGATAAAAGTTATTCTGGTCCGTTTCTGCTTTTAGTGCTACATCTTATAATATATATCGACATCGACGATAATAAATAATCATTTTTGTTGATCTTGCATAAATTATTTATTTTTTACAGTTATTTTAATGTATGGTGTGTAAATATAATAAGAGAATACTGTATTTGATTTAAAACAATGAATTTAATAAAAAAAACATTTTTTGTTGCTAACGGTGCTAGGATTTTGAAAATTATAAGAGCGGCTTAAGTATCAATATAGGTTAATTGCAATTCCATTCAAATACTGAGGGCATATATCGATAGGGAAAATGTTATACGTTAGATATAATTTATTTATTTTAAAGATTGAGAAGCGCTGCCGGAGTAGCAGGTGTCTTCTGTCTTGCATCGAAACAATACGCATGCCAAAAACCACACACGATCTCATCTAAATATACAACACCGCGATACTTATTAATTAAATATTTAAACACGATTCTATGTTTTAGAGAAAGCGAAAACAGTGACAAGTGTAGTTAAGTTGGAGGACCAATGCACAAGTTAGTGAACTACAAGTGTAGGTGGTTTAGAAAATGTCACGTGTAACAAAATATTTTTGTATTTTGAAGGTGTGATGATTAACACTTTATTATTGGGTCTGTTTCATTGCCAGACACGTGATCTAGAGAGGTGACAAGAGATCCAGATCGACCTCTTACGATTTTGTATATATCAACTAAAAGAAAAAAATATTAAGTGACATAAATAAGTCGGTAAAAAACAAGTGGGAAAACAGCAAATGAAAAATTGTAGAAGTATTTAGTCTCGATATTTACTACATACTGCAATTATCTCTCTCAATTAACTCTTAAAAATTGTGTAATATGTATTAGAAATAACTCTCGATTTGTTTTTATTATAATCGATTTTAATAATTAATATATATTAATAATTGATAATTATAGAGTCTAATAAAAGAATTTAACTGCCATTTAAATATACTATTCAATGCAATAAAATGGAAATAGATATTTACAGCAGATTAATTGCAATAATAAAAAGCGTATTTTTTACATGCAGAAGTCTTGAACAAAACATCTCGTAATAGAAGAATGAATTAGATTTACACAAAGGCTAATGATATAAGATTGAATTTAGTGTAAAAAAATATCGTTAATGTAACTAATGTATAAATTATGCGGTGTTGCATTTGATTGGATGACAAATACATATTATTTTCATTTATTACTATTTTTGTGTTCAATGTGTTTTCCGGTTGCAGATCCTAGTCAAAACCGCGGGGTTTCTCTCCTTTACATTCAAAACATCAGCGTCAAATAAATTGTATTTGTATATATATAATATTATACGACAAATTCGTAGCAAATTCCTAATTTGTGTGCGAATTCAAAATATAAAAAAAACACATAGCTAAGAATTATCACCGTTTTCTAAGCGTTTTAAATTATTCATCATTTGGGCAAGTTTATTTTTAAATGTGTTTAACTGACATGTATGTAATTAACTATGTATTTTTCGAGTAATTCTTATATGTTTTATAACTAGTATACTACTGGCAATCCTGTTATGAACCGGCTGGGGTACGTACTTCGGATGCCTCCAAAGAGCCTGAAGCCAGTTTGTCTATCCTTCCCAACGGTGGGATCCGGCGTCCTGGAAGACCGGCGGATGCTATTCATAGGACTACTCGGCGGAACGGAAAGATGCTGGCAAAACCTAGGAAGATGCAACCCGGCTGGCGGGTGACAGAGATTCTTGGAGGCACCATGTAACAGCCATATGCTTCGTATAGTAAACGGATATAAAAGAAGATTAATTTTCAAACGAAAATTTGAAAATGTGAGAATCACTCACGACAAGATTACCACAAGACACATTTTAATAGAATATGAAAGGGACTCTCTTCTATCGCAACAAGTACATAAATTCCATATATTTTTTTAACGTTAATATAAAATCAAATGATATATTTCAATGTTGACATTAAACAAAATACGGAATTTGATGTCATTGATTTCAGAGTGTTCGTTTCGCCTCTTGTATGTTTTGTTGTGTGGTATACGATGTATTGCTTTGTTATGAACGATGTATAAATAATAAGAATATTTCCAGGAAGAGTTTATTTACAATATATTCCTATTACTAATGATTTGTTTTCTAAAAAACCTGCAACTGACATTTACGTCTACAGTTATAATTTTTTTTATATTTAATGTTAAATTAAAATAATTAATAAATATAATTTAGATGCTAATCATATAACTGTGACTCCACTGTGGCATTGAATTTAATGGACTACAATCCGTCAAATTTCTAATGATTACGCTGACCAAGCCGCAAATGATATGGAACTAATAAACCATATGAAGCGAATGCGTCAAATTTATAATTAAATGCCTAATGTGGACACGTTTATTCAAGCTTGTAACATCTGTCATCCGCAATGCTAAGATAGGTGTGTGGTCACCCGAATAACTGGAATCACTGAATCATATCATTATTTAATGATTTGGCAGTCAATAGGACTGGATAGTTAGTCAACTGAAGTAAACTGTTTAAATGGTTAAGATAATGAGTAGTATTTTAGATTAATCGGCGGATACCCTTCATACCCATTTAATACACTTTTACCCTGCTTAAGCAAAAGGCATTAACTGTCAGTTTTTTAAAGAGATTTGATTTTTAGAGTCACAATGCACACAACTAAATACACGTTCTGTCAAAAGAAACATGCCGTAAATGTCGAATTATTATCGAAACTCTCGATTTTTAAAAAAGAGGCATCTATCAAATTTGCGTGCAGGACAAAGGAATCAACCTTCATTCACTGCATTATTGTTTTAAGATGGTTAATGTCTTTTGCCTAAGCAAGGTCGACTTCTTTTAATATGTCCTCTCCGAAAGTGTAGCATAGAGATCCACATAGTGTGAACATCTCCGCTACGAATGTGGAGTATATAGATTTTCGCAATGCGAAAGCGAGTCTTAACAGATTATTTTTCGCGTGAATTGGTAGTCAGACAATTGCTCAACCTAACAAGTTTTCACTTCTGCGTTTTCATTTTTTATTATTGTGGACATTGAGAGCACTCCACGGATGCGAGGCGTGCACGCTAACCGCTAAGCCACCGGGAAAACGCATAAATGGCATGAATATTAGTGAGATATACATAGCCTCGACCGCAAATAATGATCCATTTTTAAAAGCTTTTACTTAGGATCGTTACATACACGAATTAACAAAACATAGAATATGATCAGTACGAGGTATATGAAAAGGCGTTACTGATGCGAAACTGTTTTTCAAAAAGATATGTATTATAGAAACGAGAAGTAATGGATCATCGCCAACATTGCAGGAATACATAATTCGATTTGTTGATTTAGGACACTTAATAAAGTATTGTTTTATGTTTTGTAATCTCTCTATCATTGCCACGTTTTAGTATAAACACATACATTTATAAAACGTGTAAAAATTATGTGTTAATACAAAAATGTCCACTTTAATACAAGATGAATTACAAAAAAAAAACTACGCTTATAAGTGATTGAAACTAACAAATCGAATTGGGTGTTCTTGCGATAATGTCGACGAGTTAGTCGTATCATTTTTTTTTTTATTTAAGTATTCCATGTTGTAACCAGACCGTGAGATGATCTGCGAAAGTCAACGGTGAATTCTTAGGGCAAGGACACAGCAGTACCAACAGATCAATTGATCTGATTTGAATCTAATTATTAATTTGTGAGGTAAAAGTGATGCTTCAAACAGATAGAAGAATTTACGTAAATGATTAATGTGTTCGATCGTAATAATTTAGAGACTGAACGACATTACGTTTATTCTGACATATTTTTTAAATGTAAAATAATAAATATTAGGTATCAACGATAATCGTTATTTACGATCGGGTTGCAAATGATAGTAAAAACTATTGGGAATTGTTTCGAGTAACAGTTGGTGGGTATACATGATCACGACACCGGCGACCTATCCCAAGAAATACCAAAACAAATTCGCCGCGAACTAAAATGACTGAAGCGGAAAGGTACAGACAAAAGCGCTGCTGCGTCTTGGCGGTATGCGCATTATTTAGAAGTCGGTAACCCAATGACTGTGATTAAAGCTAATTGATGTAACACGAAAGTTGCATTACGCAGGTCTGGGTAAGCCCTGAGGCGTTTTATGGGCGAGGTTTCTCTCACACTGATCATTCTCAAACTCTAAACATCATGAGATTGTTATCAGAAATGTTGGAGCTACTTCAAACAACATTTTTAAGATGCTATGATTTTGAAGATATACGTAAAAGTGGCGTATGGACAATACTAGAACTTGTCAAATGTACTAAAACTATATCGACTGTGGTAAGGAAGAGGGACGTAAACTCACTGAATTTTTTTTACAGGAGACACATAAAACGTATATTTACAGATTCAACGTCACAAAGTCAAAATATTAAATGGATACTGCGTACCTTGAAATGCATGTAGACTTAAACTGTTGTTTCAATTATCCAGTCTGATATTAGTTTAATACGTCAATTAATGAAAACCAATAAAATATATTTTAAGTTGTAGGAGATCTGTATCCTAGTTGGAAATTTCGTAAGCTTACCTTTTTGCAAAAGTTAAAAGCTAAATTTAGATTCTAATTCAGCATTTGAAGCTTATATATTATTTATAGAACGTGTATTAAGTTGTGTATAAAGTATATTTTTAATCATATATTAAAAATAATAGACGATCCGATTTATTATTTATCTTTTTATTTACACACATATAAGCTGACCGGTCGATTTTCGATAAAAATTTTAATTAATAAAAGTATACAAATTGTTTCTTAGCCATTGCCTTTTAACTAATAACATCTAAGTCGATTCGTTATTTGATTTTAGTTATAAAGTGATAATATAGTGTAATACATTGATAAGATGATAGATCACTGTCTGATCCAACTCTGTCCTCTTCTCAAGCTTCCTGGATTCTATTATGGAATCCGTTCATTGATAGCATTTAATTATTATCATTAGATAATCTAAGATCAATGGCGGCCATATTTGATCCGAATGTTTCACAATCGCAGCACGAATACTAAATCCAGGGTCGCCTCAGTAAGGCACGGGTCCATTAAGCCGAGAAATTACACGGCGAAACCTCAAAGCGACCGCCACGAGCAAAAGCATTTGCAAATGTGCATTATTGAATATTAATTCATAGATAAGCATCGAGAGATAAGCCCAAGAACACTCGATATCTCGTTCTGTTTCCCATTGGCTGGATTAAACGTCCAATAGCATATTTTCCCAACCACTATTGGAGTTAATTGACGAAAAATATGCAGTAAACAGCATATAATTCAACTATGGAAATTAGCCATTATCTCCTCGAGCAGGTGCATTTGTATGTACGTATTATAATTGCATTGATTTATTATTGATTTTGCTAAGTTGCAATAAGAAAAATATTTAAATTTATTGGTATGCAGATTAATTATATATACAGTCTTATAATCATTTACTAATTTGATGTATTGCGTAGAATATTAATGTTTACTTTATTTCTAGTAAATACATAGTCATTATTATGTATTCGCACGCAGGAGATAGATATGCATTTGAATAATAAATGGATTTAATTCATTTCAAGTACGATAAAAAAAAATATTTTATATAACTTGAATCGACATCTTACGAATATATAAGTTTGTATTATATAAATTATTCACCGGAATACGAATAGTGTGAAGCTATTCATACATTCTCCCGGTAACGAATACGGATTCAATTCCCCCATCTGCCGAGTTTTTATTTTCAAATCGGAACACGGAGGACTGGATGCCGATTTAGCAATTGTCTTAGATATAATTTTCGTAAAACATAATCTGTCAATACTCCATAACTCAATATACTTCACTTTCGAAGCGGACATCTTCACACTGTGCTCCACTTTCGGAGCGAAAATGGTAGCTTAAAAATGAGGAGGATTATGTATTTGGCGACCCATTTTTTTCGACTTATGCGTGGTCCTATAGATAACTCTGCCGCTCTGGCTAATATTGGTCTGTATGTCCCTGATAACTACCTAA
>JAGVSQ010014181.1:0-10734 GCA_022683975.1 Rhyacophila evoluta
TTACCTAGGATCATAAAAAACGGTCATAACTTTTGCATCAACCCAATATATATATTCCAAATCTGCAATTCTTATAACACTTTTGCTCTTAACGTGGAACATAAGATCTCGGTAAATACAAAATATGTATTTTGTATACCACGTCGGCTCTGAATTTATTGATCTATATAGTGTGAAGATACTCACCACAGAAAATGAAGCATATGTATTTTTACAATGTAAAGCCATGTCCTGTATTTTTTTTTTCACGAACATTGTTTTTTTCTGACACCAATGGTTATTGGAAAATGAACCCGCATTCATTGGATCTTAAGCGCGCATGCTAACCTTTTGGCTGCTAGAGAAACAATGATGTATTTATTTATCGAAAATTTTCTACAGTGTATTGTATTTATAAATGCTGTTTTGTTCATATTCACTTTACTATGAGACAATTTGAAGTAATTCGAAGTCATAACTGAAATGATTCTTTCCTCTCGATTTAATTGTATACGATATAAACATCGTGGTATACAATACATGTATAAGCGCTAATAGAAATCGTGCAGCCATGCTTACGTAATGATATGACACAAAAAACTCTCATTTTCGAATTAATTCACCTTTTTATGGCCATGGCAATAAAAACAAGGTTAGATTCCTTATCACACGGCTTGTAACGTTAAAACGAGGACTACGAAATTTCTGAACAAAAAAAGTCCGCCTATCTATGATAGTACAGGTTGCCTTTAAAATACGGACTACATGAAATTAAACGAATATTTAATGAAAAAGCTCATAACTTCTAAGCTTCACTTTTATTATACATTATACTATAAATAATAATGTCCATATAGTGCAAATCTACAATGAAGTTTGTTAATAACGTAACATTTAATTTAAAAGTCACACAGTACCTTTGAATTTCCAATTTCACCAACCAAAATAAGATTCAAAGTGAAATAGAGTTTATATTCAAAAATATAATTTTAATTTATAAGCAAAAATTTGTCTCCCCGGTAGCGTAGTTGGTAGCGTGTGCGCCTAGCAATCCGGGGAAGGCGGATTAGAATCCCCATCTGTCGGATTTTAAAAATTCGAAAAATGCAGGACTGGATGCCCATCGGGTTGAGTAATTGTCTGACAAACAATTTTCGTGAAAAATAATCTGTCAAGACGTCTTCACATTGCAGAGATCCATATACTCCTCTTTCGGAGTGTATATCTTCATACTGTGTAGATCCTTACGCTCCATGTAAGAAGAACATGGTATATAAAAAAACAAAATAATCAATACAATAAAATAACACAAATAATTATATGTTTACAATCATTAAAACAATAGGATAATGACATATATAATGTTATAATAAAAGAGAACATTAAAAAATTAATATGCCATCTAAAAAAATTGGTTTTAACAGGATGCTTAGTAATTTTGAAGAATAAACAGTATTTTTTTACAGCTTCCGCTCCGAAAGATTGCTTTTAATACTAGAAAAATGATGGCATCATTGATAAGTTATTTGGATATATGCAATGGTGTAATCAGGCCAGGGTGGGCCATGGCAGCGGCTTGGTACTTTTTTCCAAGCCAAAACGCATCCTGACACTTATTTATCAACCAAAATAGTACTTATATCGTTACCTACTATCGATGCGTTGATATGCGAGCATGTTTATGAATTAGCAGAACATTAATAATTTGGATTACACACAAAGTTTTTTCTTTTTTATCAAAGAATTTATACTAAGAAACCATCATAACATTTCAAATGGTTTTTAAATGAAATGTTATAAAAAAGATAAATATAATTGTATAAATAATACGGCACTCGTTTAGTTTATAATTACATTATCGTTGTTAATACTATAGTTGTTAATGAGTTTTGAAAATTATATTTAATAAACACTTAACTCAAGGCTGACGTTATTGAAAATTTTCTCTCAATAAATATCTTTAGAACTTTCATACATTTATGCTTAGTGATTTATTTTTAATAAAATTACATAGACACATTTTTGTTTTGATTTACCGGATTCCCACGGTAATATTATTTATTTTTGTATTAATTAATCAAATAGTTTAAATGATTAAATAAAACAATGATTGCTTATATGCTGTTAGGGAGTCATAATTTTTTTGACATCATGTACGAGAAATTTCACATTTGCAGTCAAAATATCTCGATTTAATGGCGTGTAAGTATTTCTTCCTCCGGCTACCTCGTTTCCCTTCAAAATTTTCCACGCATAAGGCTTTTGTGCTTATAAAACCAAAGTTTATTATGGATACCAATTTTTCCTTGCAAAAGAGCATGAAACTGAAAAAAGATCAAAAGGTCGTTCTCATCTACAATCTGATATTGCCATGGAACATAACTTTCGGGTGAATAAATGAACGAATGATGGGTTATTTATTCATCATGACCGTACCTTTTCTTACCTGAAATATATTATTTATGTTTTCATGCGATTTTCTCATTTTATTTTGACAAAAATGCCATTTAATATTGATGAGTATTTCCATAAGTATATTACTACATAAATTATTCAAAAATTAATACAATCTTGCTCTATATAAAAACAATAAAGAAGACAAACAGTATGCATTCCTGACACTAATAGATATTGGTAATTTTAATTAAAAATTCTAAAAGAGTTTTATTTTACAAAACACTTTAATACTTCTCAAATAAGAAGTTTTTTAATATGTGGATAATAAATGAAGATAATAACTGTGCGGATACATCTCAAATATATAACAAAAACGTTATCTATCTAAATATCAAGCAAATCTTTTTGTCATATTGTACAAATAAAATATTTCATTTCTTTATTTACATTTTTATATATCATGTTCGTTCTCAAAGTGGAGCATATAAATCTACACAGTGTGAAGATATCTACTCCGAAAATGGAGTATATAGATCTCCGCAATCTGAAGGTCTTGACAGATTATTTTTCACGATAATTGTTTTTCAGACAATTCCTCAACACAATGGGCACTTAGTCTTATATTTTTGAATTTTTTAAATCCGACAGATGGGGAATGGAACTCGCGTTGTCCGGATTGCTAGGTACGCGACCTCTACGCCATCGGGGAGTCATTTCTTTATAGTGATTATAAAAATTAATAGCAGAATAATAAGTTTTCAATTTTTTTAGTTTTCAATGTCAAATTTTCAAAAAAGAAGTTATTTTTATCATAATAAATATCATTTTATTCGACCCCATAATAAAGTCTTCTTGCGCACGTATTGCATCTGAGAAATTTGGATTTAATTTTATGTCAATCTGCTGGATATTTAAATGTCTGAAAACGTACGTCTGGATATCTTAGGGGTTATTTAATTAACCGTCAATTACGAAAACACTGTCAGAATATGCCTTCATATTAGGGAAGACCATGTACTTCATTTTTCCAGTGGACGCATTTCACTTTCAATGCAGAAATGGAAAATAAGATAAAACCAAAATACATAATTTGTGTTTAGAGTGCGATGAGATATTATCCGTGAAATAAAATAACTAAATAACCAAAGCTTAAATTCTTTAATTAAGTCTAGCGGACTTTTCATTTCAAAACGTTATTTCATATTAGAAAAATACAAAAAGAAGAACTTTATTTTACCTCAGATATGTTAAGCAAATGTTAAGTCAAGTGAGTAAGTATAGGCTAAACAAACGGGTTTTTGATTTTTGCAGCAAGAAAAAAATTGTAATCATAATGTAACTACTATAATGTGTATATTTTCGAAAAAAACATATTCCATTTTGCCGAAATTTTAAACAAAGCATTTTGGACAAGCGTAAAAAATGCTCATGAAAAATGATCAAAAATGATCATGGTTTCTGTGTTTTTTTGTTCATGTTTTTGATATTGATGTTTTTCTACTAGTTTACAAACGATTATGGTTCTTCAGTAAAAAAATACTAGTCCAAAAGCTTCTCTATTAGATATTGGCAAAGTGGAGTTTAAGTTCACCTGGAAAAATAACACTCATGTAGTTTTGACGAGAAACAAAAAGAATACCTAAATCGAACAATTGGCATATTTTTAACATTAGACTCCGGATATATTTAGATTTTATGACATTAATAGCAAAAAACCTTGTCGCAAAATTCATCTAAATGCTAAATTACTAAAATACTAAATTTTAAAAAGTAAGTTTTTAAAAAAGTTTTTATAACTGTTATTAATAGTTCCCTCTCGTATTTGACATTGATTGAGCAACTTCAACGTTCATTTGGTAAATTTTTCCTAATCAGATTAAAAAATTCATCAATCAATTTAAATTTTTCCTACTTACTTTATGCGTAACAATTAAAATTTGACACTTTAATTATTTTCACTGCAGAACATATTTTATTAATATCCGTTTCATTTCAAAATATCGAGAACATCTCTGGGAATCATAAGGAAAATTGATTATCTTCATGCTTATTTTGTTGCCGTCTTGCATCTGACAACAGAGAAAACGTTTGTAAATGAAATTCTCGAATGTTATCTTTAGTAGCGGAAATAGGTTGCCAAGGAGCTGGAAGTCTATAGAGTGAGCTTCTTCTGACTGATAACGAAAGATAAACGTTCTTTGTCACTCTGCAGGTGGTATCGAATTTTTTACAATCATGTAAACTCAATAAATTCTTGTACTTCTGAATTCTAGCTATTTTACAAATCAATGACATCATTCCCAAAAGTAAAAATGTGAGAATGATTTTTGAAATAAACGCAAGTATATTTATAAATTATTTGCATTAGTAATCAAAAAAGTAATAAGCCAATCTCGTAATTATCCAGAACAGGATGCTAATCGTATACTGTGGGAATATTTAAGAAGGTGTATGGAACTGTACGAGTGACTCATGTCAGCCTTGCCAGCTATTAGGCCCATCAAGTTATCTTACACGTTTGCCACAAGGGTAAATTTTTTTTTTAAAAAGTTTCAGGGTCATACGCAGAGCGTGATGATCTCTTCAAATAATTCCTTGACTAAATAAATTTCTGTTCGTTTTATTTATTTTAAATTTCAACAAACTTAAGCACGTTGTAAATTTTGACTTGGATATTATGTTCTGACTCTTGTATAATAAAATAGATCACCTCTTGATATTAAATCTACGACACATGCTTGATTACGACCAAGTGTAAAGGCAGAGTGGATGGATAGTAGCTACATTTAAGGCATTTCGGTATTGAAAGATAGGATTCAAATCCTTTAGCTGCATAAGAAATACTTGATACCTAAGCAGAAATATTTTGGATAATTATTGATTAATAAGTTGAACTAAAAAATAATCCTTGAAACAGCATAATGTTGATACACCAATATTCATTGCAGCCAGAATTACGACTTCGCCATTGATTTAAGCAAATGTCTTCTTCATGCCATTCCTGTTTTATTCTTCTTTATCATGCTTGTTTAAAAACTTAAATTTATTGAATCTTGCCTATAAACAATAGAATGATAATATCATAAATAATTATAAACTTGAAATATGCTTAAAAATATTTAGGCTTTGTGTCAAAATAAAATAAATTTAGTTACCCAAAATCATTTTTTTTTATAATTATTTATAATTTACTTTCCTAACCAAAAATCGTTATTCAGGACGTTTTTTTTCCGTTATACTGAAAAAAAATACTATAATAATTGAATTAATTATCGGATTTTACTTTGTTTTATAAAAAATATGAATCAAATTTAAATGTATTACGATGAGTATAAAGTTGTCGTGCTGTTTCAAGTTAAACAGAAAAGTTAAGTGCAAATGTCAACAAGCATTCAGTTTGTACAGAATTACGAACGAATCACCTGTGACTTAAATAATCCTGAAAGATAATTTATTTTTATTAATTAAAGCTTTGTCTGGTGAGCGAAATATAAGTTTGTGATTATTATCAATTGTGCTAATATATTTAGTGATATATATATATGAAGGTGAATGTGTGTCTGTATGTTTATTCAGTATGCATTTAGACAGAGTGGGTGCCAATGAAGCCAAACTTTCCAGGAATACTCATCTTATTTAGGAGAAAGTTTTAGTCCAAAAAAGTCCTTCTCCCTCTTAAAATACCCCTTTTGGTTTCGTCACACATGTAGTATTAAGTTTTCCGGGGTAACGCCCAGTGCCTCGGCTAGTGTGATGTATATAAAATGAAATAGTATAATACTTGTTCATTGATACATTGCTAAGTGTTTTTTTTTTAGTGTATCCTTATATATTAAGTAAGCTCACATTGTAACTTAGTAAACAAAGTCGCAACAAATGGGGAGTGTGGTAGGCAAGAGGTTGTATTTGTTGCGTGCGACTGGAACACAAACAACGGGGCGTATTATCGCCTCGTAAAACTTAATCCTTTACAGTTTGTTAACTGGTGATCCGCCTTTACAAAAACAACAACCGTTTGATTCTTTTAACGGCTTCAACCGTTCGAAGGCTGATTTTTCAGTCCGCTCACGACCGGAGGTCTTGGGTGAAGGCGGCGCCCGAGTGGCCCACGTCCCGCAGGTATTACGCCGGGTGAAACTTTCGATTCTTTCGCGAGGATCCCGCCCTTCCGTCTTGGACAGTACAGACGCGAAAGTTAGCCCAGAGCTTAATCCGCCTAGAGCCTTTGAAAAATTGTGCTTAGGATTATGCCATTCATTGCGTAAAGCGGCCGCGTGAAAAGTTACTTTTTTAGTTTGACTGGGATGATTTTTCTTGCGCTGCTTTTTCTTTCTTAGAAGCCACATTTGGCATATTTTAAGCAGTATAAGTGAAACTATTAGCATTTTTAACCAGATTTTTGTATTCTTATATTGAATTATATTAATACCAAGCCAGAAAAAGATGTTTTTTTACCATGTGCGCTCTGAAAGTGTTACATATGGATCCACATTTAGCTCAGATATATCTTGATAGATTATATTTCACGAGAATGTGTTCAAAACAATTCCTGAAAATGTTCTTTGAACCTTAAAATTCTTAATAATCTTTTCCAGGAGCAATCATCTTTTAACTGAAAAACCCATTCAGTCAAATTTTACAGTAAATTCGTTGAAAATATAATAATTTTGAAACATATTGAAAAGTATGATTTAATAAAGAATATAAAATATATTTTTAAATACAAAAACATGCGCTCAATACAAAGACATTCAAATGTATTTTGAAAATTTCATGAATCACTTATAAATTTAAGCTGAATTGATTGAAAATATTTCAGTGATTTTTTGTAACTGAATTTTGGAAATTCACATTTTCAACATTTGAACGATAGTATAACAAACAAACTTCAATAACGTCTGGAACATTTCTCTCTCTTTAGCATATGTTGTTTACTTAGTAGATATATTTAAATAGTTGCATTTAAACATACGGTCTGTTGACATTCCAGCATTTTCAAACTCTTGACTATGTAGAGCACATATAAGCAACCATCGGTCTCCGAACTGGAACCAAGCTGAAGCTATCATTTTGGTTTTTGAGCCAGCTATCAATCACATTCGCGAAATTAGTTTAAAAAATCGATACGATACAGTAAATTGAAAAGTCAGAAAAGAATATTGATTTAAAACCTTGAAAATTCCATACGATTGTTCTTAAGTAATACCAACGCCAATATTGATAGTATCATAGTTATCAAGTACAATTTCGACTTTCACAAAAAAAAACCTTAAGTTGTTTACAAAATATATGAAGAGATTTATGTCAAAACATTATATTATAAATATATCAAATACGAGGTTTCATTTTTCATGTAATTAAGTTATTTCGTTCACCAGACTTTGCAGTTTATCCTGTATTTTTGGATTATAGGTTCTCCATTAAAGGAGTTGTCATCTTCCAACTGTTCGGTCAATATACTCTACTTTCACAGCGGAACTATACATAACAATCAATGAAGCGTTGATACTTTATAATAATTATAAGTCGATATTCAAATGGTAAGAACATAGGTCAACCACTTTATCTAGAACTTTTACGGTAGCTGAATGTATACAGCTAAATACACGTTCTATCAAAAAAATATAAGCTGAAAATGCCGAATTAGTGTCTAAATTATTTTTTTAAGTTTTAAAAAAGGATGATTTGTAAAAAGGGGGCTTCAATCTGAATAATTTTAATGGTTTTTGTTAAATAACTTATGAAATTAATACAATACTGAGTAAATAAAACACAAGTTTTAGTCTCCATGCACTCAAGGTTGTTTGTATGTAATGTTTTGACTTTGGGTCAAAATCATCAATTTTTTTCGCGCCCCTTGTACAATTTATTCTATGTGGCTTGCGTCCTTTTTCTTTGCTACAATCGATATGGATTAGTATAAATATTTGTAAAAAAAAATGATCCGGTATTTAACTAGAATGGAATGATAATTTGATCTAACCGGGAAAGGTTGCCCGTGCCTGATGTAGAGTTGTAGTAGATAGACATATATTGTAGAATTGGCGGTATGGCATTGCTCCTTGAATTTACGATCGTCTACCAGACTTTACGATTGCTACATGACGGTCAGCTCGTTCGTTAAATGCTGGACAGTCCGTTCCTAAAATTCTCCAACAAGACTCGATACGACTTACATGCAAACGTAAAGGGGTAACTCAACATAATAAAAGAATAACGACTTAGTGAAAGGATTGGATTGAATGAATAAATAAATAAAATACTATACCTTTTCCGTAAAGGTCGGATACGAGTAGTTTTCTTTTGATTTTTAAATACATAAAATACAAGGAAGACAACTTTATTGACTTTTTTTACCATATCCGCTTTGAAAATGGAATAGAGTGTAAACATTCAATCGAGAAATGGGGTATTAAAAACGTAAATTGAAACATTTTTTTTTTACAAGAATTGATTGTAAAATATTTTATATAGTTCCTTAGATATAGGGAATGAAATAGGGAGGATATCACGAAAAAAAGTACTAACAATAAGAATCTTGTCTAGTTTTCATATACTACTTAGAAGGTGGACGTTTTTTACAATACTTTTACAAAAACTTTATGGAAAAATTTCAGTTTTACGAAACGTTATAAATATTAAAAGTTTTGAAATTCTTCTACATTAATTCTACTATTTACCGTTTTATTTCATTTTTACCATTGTTTTCCATTTTTTTTTTTTTTATATTTGTTAACAATCATATAATGCACAATAATCCATGAATCTTTACAGTGATTTTGAAAATATAACGTGGCATAATGAACTTAATGCGCATTTCAAAGGGGGAAATTTGTTTCATAAGAAGATTTTTGTCACTAGCAACTGATTGTGTCCAGAGAAAAATTTATAGTAATTTCTCTGCAAGTTATTACCTAAATTTTATTATCGATTCAACGAATAAAACTATTCCAGCTGGTTTTATTTATATACCAAAACTTTAACCTCTATTTTAGCATAGTAAGAGATCATACAAAACGTATTATATAACAATGGTTCATTGATTGCAATAGCATTATAACTCAATTCAACATAAATATGGCAAATTTGTTTTACTTTCGGAACAAATTTACAAAAAAAAAAAATACAGGAGGCATAAAAAACATCCATTTATTAAATATACACAGGCTATCTCAAGACTAAAACTTGTGTTTTATTTATACAATATGATTATTAATGTAATATGTTATTTAAGTAAAGCTAATAAAATTGGTATGGTCCTTGTTTTTGATCACGTATTTGACAGGCAATGCTTCTTTAAACTTAAAAATTAAATTTAGATACTGATTTGGCATTTAAACGTACAACATTTTGACGTGTACATATTATTACATTGTTAATATCAAAAAATGTTATGTTGATAAATGATATTTTTTCAACATTTAAACACCACATACAAAACACACATATAAAAATGATTTTAAATTTTTAACTGCTTTAGTTAAATGTATAGTTTTCTTTTAAAGTTTAAATATATTTAACGTCTAAAACAGTCGCGTAGAATGCATAATTCTCGATTTTACGTAGCGAAAAACGTAAGGTGCTTTTGAAAACTCAAGAAGTACTTTCACGTTTCATTCACACATAAAAGTCAAAGAATTTACCCTGACGCATTTGAATTCGGGGATTGGGTACGCGTGCTTTCATCTCCTCAGTAACAGGGGAGCAGATGAAGAAAAGAGTGGAATAGTTTTCGCTGCGTCTGCAACATGGTCTTCCACGGGGAAATGATGAATGGATTCTGTCCGCACAAATGGAATCTATATTTCACTTCACCGGCTAAAACGTTGGAACATTGTGAAGAAATAACGTGAGATCAAAAAAGCTCTTTGTTGGGCATACGTGCGCGCCTTTCGTTTAGAACTTTTTAATAGCCGATGTGAAAAATATATGCACAGAAAATGAAAGATATTATTTTATTTACCGCAAAAAACCTTCAATATGAACGTCGAGCTATAAAATAGTTAAACAGAAATACATACTAATTAGTAGGCACTAATTCCAGGTTTGTTTGTAGCTAATAAAATAGTTTGCTTAATAAAAAGTGGAAAAAATTTAATTTACATAATTTGAAATATTTAATTTAAAAAGCACAAATTTATAAACATGTATCTATTAATACTGTTGTAACAGCAGAATAACAGAACAAATTCATAAAACGATAGAAATATCGATTTCAAGATTCACATTATTTTTGCAGCTTATATCCCCGGTTAGCGCAGTTGGTAGCGTGCGCGACTAGCAACCCGGGGAATGCGGGTTCAAATCCCCATCTGGTGTTGGATTTTTAAAATCTAGCAATGCAGGACTGGATTCCCA
>JAGVSQ010014182.1:0-10734 GCA_022683975.1 Rhyacophila evoluta
CTAACAGTGATCTCACATATGGAAGTTTACCAGTTTTAAACAATTCAGAATTTATATCTAATTTTTTGCATTAAAACATCATAATTTAATCTATAAAATTACTAAAGAATATTTTGACTTGATATTCTAACAAATTTTCATCACTTTTATGATGAAATTTATTAACGCATTTCGATTAAATATATAATAATTTCTGGGTAAAATTAGAACTTTTGTGAAAATATGACCAATGAGCGCCATAAGAATATTACGAGTATTTCAATATTTTGGCAACGTGGCCATTAAATGATGCGTTCTTTAGGGATTTCACAATAATAGACCCTTTAGTTTTATGCAAATATTAAACAAGAAAAAAACACCATTATATTTCACTCTCACATCTCCCATTCCATTCTATTTCACGCAACTTTCAAAACCGAACATGGAACCAAAACGAAACCATATTCTAAGGGCAAGCTCTTATTCCCTATTGTGAGGTTATACTAACATGAAAAGCTATTACGACATCGCGAAAGCATAATGGTCAAAATTGTTCTGGGAATATGCCTTTACGTTGGCACACTAAGGTTTCCAGGTCTATTTATTTTATTAAACTGTATGGAAAAAGGATAATTTGCGAAACGATTTCAGTTAATACGGTGAATACTCCCTGTTTATTTAGGTAATAGATAAACGGATATTAAATTAAAACAAATAATTATTTAGCGTCAGTATTACTCGTCATACGGTTACAACAAAGTCCAAGCTTAATACAAACATAACGTTTAACATAGAATTATTTTAAACAAATATTTATTCACTTCTGTATATAACATAACCTGGTTAAAAAAACTCGCCATAATCATGTTACTAAACAATAGTTTGCCAAAATTTTAATATTACGTAGCAATTTTTCCTAGCAAATTTTCTGCCAAGCTTTTTATTTGTGTAGACTTTATCAGATTTAATTTGATATACAAAATATACTGATTTTTTATGTATATTATATATCAGAGTATTATGCATGTTATGCGTCACTTTGATTCATTCCTACACCGAAGTACGTTTAAAGTAACATTTTTTATGGAGAATATTCAACATGTACGAAGTTGTTCAAGATATGTTGTATCGTTTCACACATATTTATCTGTAAAGTATAAAGTATGATAGAATTTACATGAAGTAATAACAAAAAATATTTTGTTTTTATTTAAGCAAACTGACCTTATTTCATATTTAGTTTGAAAAGCACAATATTAAGTGTCAAATGATTGTTTTATTTAAAACAATCACATTTCCTGGCTGTTTTTATATCATACTATTGTCTTAACATAGTATTAATAAGTATTAGATGATGTTTTTAAATATTAAATAACGATAAGTACATAGGTAGGATCCTGTTATAACAAAACTCGTAAGTTAACCTCCATTGTTTTTTACACTGTAAGTAGAAAATAATATTATTACTATAATATGAAAAATTTTTCGGTACAGCAAATTAATATATTCGTTATACGTAATTTTTTCTTACTTCGATATTCGTTATAAAGATATTTGTCGTGTAGTGGTACATACAGCATGTGTAATTTTTGTTACTCATAAAAAACTTGTCTACATTATATTTGTATGGCATAAAAAATGTTCAGTATTTAAGGTGACATAATCTCACACTGAACCCCAAAATCTGAAAGAAACCAATTTACAACATTCAATTAAGTTTTCACTACACTCTTTTCTTCGTCTTTCATTTATCGTGATGAATAAATAATGGAAAAACCGAAAGAAATCACTGAAAATAGTTTTGAAATAAATAAAATCTACAGCGTAATAATAAAATGTACAATATCTTATACTTATATCCATGATAAAATGCTCGAAGTGGCGTTGTCTTATTTCGCATACTTTCAAAATAATTTTGAAAATAGACCAATTCATATAAACATTAATCAAGAGATTTTTTTCATGCTGCCACCCCGGAAGTCTCGAGTATACCCTAAAGAGGGATGGTTCCGGTAGATATAGGGTGTCTGGTCACTATATCCGGAATTTCAAAACTTCCACTTGGCCTCCCATTGATACGCTTTGCTTCGGAATTTTGTATTCCCACATATGGAATTTTTATCAAGCCTCTTGCAAGTTCTATGGTGCGAGCTTTTCCAAAATAAGGTTGAGCGGCTGCCTTATCCTTGCTATAATTATAAATCTCTTCGTATCGAATATCTCAGTGAGCATTTAATTGTTTTATTTTTAACATATTAGACAGCCAAATATTTAATCTAAAATAATTTAAATGTCTGATTTCCTTAAATGTGATAAAATCAGAAATTCATAATAAATTAGTATTTAATGAAGTTTTTTTTCTCCGAATCTAACCAAAACACATATGGCAATTGCATAATAGTAGCAGTAGTAACATTTAAAATGGTCGAATAATTATGCGATACTGTTGTAGATAGCTATTTCAAGAAGTGTTGATACCAATACATTCTCTAAGTATTGACATCTCATATATGTACATGATAATATGACGAATGATTTTGTATTTTCTTTTTTGAAATTATTATGTACATATCATAATATTTTTCATTTCTACGCGATATATGTATTACACTGATTATAAGTTACAATATTAAAGTGGATTTATATTTTCAAATTATTACAATATTGTCAGCTTAGCAATATAATGTAATTTTAATTCAGAAAATATATCAAAAAATAATAAAAAATGTAAATAAATTGATAGAAAAGTCTTATTTAAAACTATTTGAAACGTTTCATTCAATATTATTAAAACACATCTAAACGTAAAAAAAAAAAGTTTAAAATGCATCTGAAAACGTTGTATTAAGATACAGTCTCCGGAATAAATAGGTGACCTTAAAATCGTGTATGCAAACCAAGAGAATGTGTATTGTATATTACTTTAGAAGAGCAAGTTATATTTTGAATATTTTTTTGATTGTACTTTTTTGTAACCCATTGAAAGTATTTAACTCTTTGTTTTCTAGCAAAAACCGTTGTCTCTTAAATATATTTGTTTTGTAAAATTATTATATTGTTTAAAAATATAACAACTCATAACATTTTTTTACTCTGTATAGTATTTTGAAAAAAAAATTGATGCAAAGACACAATAACTTTGTTGGAGAATTTTTCGCTCTCATCATAAAAGTCGACATTTTATTTATCATTCGAAACGAGAAATATCATTTAGAAAAGTAAAATAAAAGTCTGGTAAAGAACAAAATTACTGTTAAGGCTCTATATCCACATAAAAGTTTAGCCACAGTATACTATTCATAAGTATTGAATAATATATTTGCTAGTATACTTTATTATTATATTTTGAATAAAATTGTAAATGAAATAATTAGATGAAAGCGGAAGTTGCCAAATAAACAAACCTTCTAAACGTGATAAATATAATGGATTGAAGATGAATTGATATCTCAGTGTAGATTTTATTTTGATCAAAAGCTTTCATTTATTTTATTTGTTTTTCCAGAGCGTCAAACACTCAAAAGAAATAAAATAATATAAAGCATCAAATACTGACGAGGACAAATAATTCTATGGGTATAAAATAAAAGTGATGAATTTTTTTATGTTTTTATAACACAGTATTATTTTTATACGGATGAGCTTAAAGCTCATAGCTTTTCCCAAGCGTCGCGAAAGAAAATTATGATCTCGTTTTCATATTTGTTCATCGTAATAGTGTTTGATATTCAAAGACTTTGGATGTAAGAAAAAAAAACATAACGTTATACTGGTTTAACGACATGTTTACTTGTGTGTTTTCTTTCCAATTCCCCGCTGCGGAATTTTAAGATGTGTTTTGGGTAATCTTGTTGAAATCTTCTGTTTGTTTTTGCCATACATATATTTCAAAAGTATAATTTAAAATAAATTATAAGCCTACGTATGAACCTTTTTTCGTATAATTTAAAATAAATATTACCATTTATTTTAATATATACTTTAAAAAAAGTAAAACAAGTACTGTATAAAAATATTTCTTAATACACAGGTCATTTTAGTTAATTTTTATAATGTACTCGTACAGTATTATTATAAAAATGCAGCAATATGTTTACTAATATTTTTATACTACTTAATAATCATACTATATTATTTTATGATATGATATCAAATAATAAATAGAGACATACGGCACACAAATTGACAGGTTTCTTGTTTCGTATTATGATAATAAAACTATTATTTTGTCTAATAAATTTAAAAACTCATAAATTTGAAATTGATATTTAATATTTATTAAACTTCAGTCTAGAAACAATTTTTTTTAATCAATATGTATGTAATTTAATAAGCTTCAGTGAATTCACATTAGGGAATCTGTAAAGATTAAAAATAACTTCATAATCGTTACAAAAATACTAAGTATTGTGAAAATGGCTTTATTTTATAATATGTGTCGAAGTGAAAAGAAATATGAAGAAGTACCTAGCAACGATTGAATCAAAATAACGATAATCAAATGAAATTCCAACATAAACATAAGAGAAGAATTTTTTTCGTGCGTTTTGGAAAATGAGATATAAAGAAAAATTCTGAAGTAAAGCCTTTTAACGTGAAGTATATATATGTTCTACACTTGCTTTAAAACATTAACTGAGTTTTAATGATATTCAATACGAATTAAGGTACGCAATATACGGCAAAGTAAATATTGATTTTTGTAATTTAGGGCATACCTATATAACTGAATAAAAATATTTAATGGAATACTTCTGACAACAAATAATATCGTGCATCGTGTTACTAATTGCTGAAAAAATATCGTATTTCGTCAATTCTTCTTAGGAGAAAATTTCCAATTAGATTAATCAAATTGGAAATTGAATTTTATTCAATTACCTAGTTTATCTTACTCGGAAAATTCAGATCGATTTTCTCTCATAAAGATGCGCCACAAAATTTTCCCATAAAATTATTACCATGAACATTGGTTCAATTATCTTATATCAGATGTAAATTAATGTACTCCCAGTGGTCAAGATGATGGTTTGCGTTTCTAAGAAAAAGTTTTTGGGCTTCAATCTCTCAGCTGTATCAAATTCAACTATAAAAAACTGGCATAGTGGACTTATCAGTTTACTTAACGTAAATTATAAAAAAAAACTAATACGAAGATTCGTGTACTTTATTTCTGAAAAAAACCTTCACGACAGCCAAGGGGTTAGCATGCGTGCTTTTTACCCGGAGATTGCGGGCTCTACTCCCACAGCCAAATATAGTATCTATTAGAGTATTATACATATCATATTAAAAATTAATGACATTCATTCCTTTTTTAAAGCTTCTATTAAATTTCAATTATTCAAGCTTTTGCATTTAGTCATTATTATTATTAATATTGTACCTTACGAAGTTTGAAAACTATTTTTTCTCTTAGTAATTTGTCAATACTATTAAAGCTTTTCTAAAAGCTTTTTCATTAAATTTTATAACAGTAATTTATAATTATTTGACAATTATATTCAGACTCAATATAAGTAATAAGGTATAGAATATATTGTTGGTTCACTTTTGATGTAAGGTATAAATTATTATTAGATTAAAATGAGTAGTGAATTATTTCAGTTTCTTTTAATAAAATATGTTAAAAAGATCAATAGAAAACAAATAAATTTAACCTTCAAACATTTTCAACAAACGTTACAGTAATTATCAAACTGTTTAGAATTAGATTTACAATGTTACATTATCGATATAAACTGTTACTGTGGAAAAGAAAACGGACGTAACCTTCGGTTTTTTTTAATATCATTCTTCGATAATCACAGTTTATACAGATTCATTCAATTTCTGTCAAAAAATCATTTTTTAAATACTGAATTAGTTACCTAAGTATTTTGATGTTTGAAACAAAGGGCCTTTGAAATTTGCGCCCAAGAAACTCAAGATCATTTTTAATTTTTTTTAATAAGTAATGTATAAATGAGTATTAGAATAGATAAAATAAAGCATCAGTTAAAGTATTTGTTTATATGTAGTATTTTGATTTAGGCCCAAAATCATTAATATACAATTTTTTTGCGTTCTGTAAATAAAAGATTTGTGTGGGCTATATTCTTTTATATTCCCACAGTTGACCTGTATTATATTATCTCAATGATGTTATAGCTAACAATATTGAAAATGTCAAATACTTTGTCAATTTTAACAAACTGCAATGCAGAGTGTTAAATTAATCTCAAACAAAAGGCTGCTAATTGAAAGATCTATTTGAGGCTTTCATGATATGATTTGTATTTTGAAAATAAAGCTATCTAATTGTAAATTCGCCGGCGAGCGATACAATGCCCACTCAATCATTCCAGAGTGACTGACGCCGGGCTAGTTTCAGCGAGTTGAAATATTATATTTTCGAAATGCTGGTATGCTGTATAAGTTATATATTTAAAAAAATAAGTGTTGATTAGTCTTCGTTTGTTAGTGAAAGCTTTAATTTCTGATTCAAAAATGATTATCAGTGACAACTGAACATAAATCCGTCGACTTATGAAACTAATACTTAACATTTTTTTGAAACTATGATAGTAGTCAACTATGTATTAACTGTGGCAGAGGAGCCAGCGTGCCATGGAACAGAAGGTTGTAGATTTGCATCCATCGTCTGCAGGATTTTTAATAGTTAGAAATCACATTTATTGTCAATAAATTGATAAATTTGTTGACACAATATAGTAAGAAATATATTTTTAAGGGGTTTATCATTTTTTTTAATACTTAAGTAATTAGTATTAATTGTGACAATATTTATTTTTTATATAGCTTAGAATTATAACTGATATCTTATAGTATTAAAAATGTCTGAATTTTTAAGCAGTTAGAAGCTGTCACGTTAGTTTAAGTATATTTATCACTTTTTGCGCTTATTTAAAGTGAAAAATATAACAAATCAGAAAAATTATCTACCTAAGGCAGTTTTTATAAACCAACGATAATAAGTATCTTTCTTAATCACGTCAAAGCTTTTATTGAATAAACGTTTTGTAGTATAAGAAATCAAACGCCCTTTATACGGATTGTAAAGAAACCCTAGTAGGGACTTAATTTAAAACATGCTTGTATTGTATAAACATATTAGCATCTTAAATATAAGGCTCATGGACAGTACTACGTAGGAAATCGTACCATATGATTAGGCTACCTATATTCTTTATCACGTATGCTCCAAAAATGGAGCACTTTAATCTACATAGTATGAAGATATCCCCTTCGAATTGGGGTATATGAATCTCGGCAATCGTAAGGCATGACTTAATATATAATTTTAACGAGAATCAGCTGTCGCACAATTGCTCAACCAAATGAACATCCAGTCTTGTACTTAAAAACCTATAGCAGGAATGGAAATCGAATCTACGTTCCCCAGACGTAAGGTACGTACGTTAACCTTTCCGCTATGTGAGAGACAAGTAGTTTTGTTTTACGAAATATTTTTTGGACAGACAAAAGTAACAGTTTAAGATTCACTTGTTGGTATTTAAGCATGGGGTACAGATGTCTATATGAAAATGAGTTGGGTGTAATTGATCGACAGGAAGTAATTGATACTGAAAATATTTTGTGACTTTTTTAAGTCTTTTTGTATTCTAACGATCTATTATCATATGTTTAATGTTTTGAGAGGAAATAATCAAATTATTATAGAAATAAAATATCGCTCCTCGTTTTAAGGTATATCATAAAAATTAAAGTGTTTTTTTTATTTTTAGTTTCATATTGCGTAACATTTTTTTATTAAATCGAGATAAAAATGGAAATTAAAGTGCTCGTAACAATATATATTATGATTACGGAAAAAGCTCCCCTTTTGATGTTGATATTTGACCTTGCCGGGTTGAAAATTTAATGAAAATTCTGCGCGTCACATTTGGAAAACACAACATGTTTTCCTGTTGTATTCAATAAAAATTTCAGGCGACGGCCTTGAGCAGGCATATTTTCAATATCAATAAAAAGTGCTTTGCAGCGCAATTTTGATAAACGACTATACGTTTTTCGAACATCGTACATCAAAACGCGAAACAATTACGCACGTTATCGACTGATGTAAGTGAACGGACGGTTTTCCTATATTTTCAAAAGCTTTTATCAATCGCCCTTTTCTACCATTCATTAACTTTCATTGACGTTTATTTGAAAAAGAGAGCTTAAAGCTTTTAAATAATCGAACTTCTTCAACTTCATAATGACAGAATCAAGAGAGAAATACATGTCGTTAGTCTTTAAAATACGCTTAAAGAAATCGTGCATTTAAATGTATACAGATTATATAAATTATAAGACAAATTTCTATTGAAAAAACTCACTATATCGTCTTTTGACTCATTATCCAGAAGTAAACTACTGCATAATTATAAATATGAGGCATCATTCATTAGAAATATATAAGAAGTAGGTAACCAAAATGTTGGAGTGAATCAGAACATTTATGTTTTATTTCTAACGATACACATTTGTTCTTAAAGTTTATTGAGGAAAGATTACTTCTCTCACTATGATGTGTAATATATAAGAAAAGTTTGGTAATTGGCATAGTAAATACTATTATTGTTGGATTCGACAGTATAAATCATTTGAGAACAATTAGACAGATTATATTCTATAAATTTTTGAATGAAAACATTTAAAAGTTTTCTGAGCCTTGTAACATGGAAAAGTTAAGTATACTAAAATTGTCATTTAAACGGGTTGTATCAAGTTATATCGAAATATCATGAATGTACGTTTAATAACTTATTGAATTATTGAAATTCTTTAAAACGAAGCCAGATTATTTTACGTTTTGTTTTAAGCCCAAACACAAGATATAAATAAATTAACATAGAAAAATATATTTACTAACTAAATATCTCTTTAAAGGTGTAATATATTTTGTGAATTATAAAGCTTTATCTATTATTAAAACATAAAACCAATTCTGAAGCCGAAAATTATGGATTTAATTTTTACATCAGTTTCATTTAAAGAAATCGAAAAATACAGAACTCCATGTCTATTTGGTTAAGTAATTTACTAATTGAAGACTAATTTTTGTGTAAAATTATGGATACTATTTACTCTAATTTTAAGCAAAAATTTACATGTTAAACATATATGTGATCCACTTTTGGAATGAGCACGGTATAAACAAGGTGTTAAATAATTCTACATCAAAAGTGATATCGTCAAAGCACTATAAGCCAACACCTACTACTATGTTGTTTTCAACTTTAACATCCATCAGACTAAAAAAATCGATTTACCATATCTTTTTTTTTTGTTTATATCATCTCATTTAACCTAATTATAAATATCTATAAATTGAAATATTTATAAATACGAACGATTTATTTGATCTGTGTGTTTCTAAATATAATAGAAACTGTCTTCATAAGCTTCTAATTTGATTATAAGTTATGCTATAGTTGCAATAGAACAGCCAGTTTCTATATTGGAGATGACGCATTCATAGCTGTGGCTAATTTACATAATTATTTTTGAAATAAATCTTCTACTAAAAATAATAGAAAAGATACGATTTTTTACAGTAAGTATATTTAACTCATAGTATTTTTTTAAGAAGGCACTAATTTTTAGTAGCATGTTTTTATAAATTTATAATAGGAGAAAGAAAAATAAACAATAAAATCTAAATGATTCCAAAATCATTTCTAAGCAATCCCTGCCACAAACACTTTCAATATCATACAAAATAATGTTGACTTTCTTAAAACATTTAAAATGTAGTATTTCAGAAACTATTATAGTTTATGGGTTCATAATATGACAATTGAAAATGGTTTACGCTCTTTTTCCATATGAACAATAAATTTTCTATATCAATAATAATGACACACTTTTGAAATACAATGGTGATTTTTTTTAAAGCTAAATTTTGTTTCCTTTGTTTTTGTTGTTCAAAAGAATTGTATGCTATTTTTATAGTCTAGTGCGTAATCAGATTTTTTAATAAAATTGCGTGTAAGATTATCTTTTATGATTTTTCTGGAATATTTATTTTTGAAATTTACTGTGTTGAAACTTGACGCCACAAATAAATGTCAAAGCAAGCGAATGCTGTGAGCACAATAGAGAAAGAATTTTAAACGAAAAATATTTTTAAACATGTGTAGGCCATTGGATCAAAAGCATTTTTCCTTCCTTTTAATGGACAAAGTTTAAATCGAAGCTTTTTGAATCATCAATTCAAACAACGATGAACACAAAGGGAATTTGTGAAAATGTCCTGCCTTTTTTTAATTAATGCGGTCATTTAAAATAGTTTAGTATAACTAGTTTTATCTATAGAAAAAATAATTCCGTACACAATAATATAAAGACATAAAATGTTTCATGATCACGACCACATTATGAATCGTAGTTTTTTACATGAATTTCAATGAGTAAGCAATTTTCACTATTACTCGTAGAGTATTTTAGAATGGTTTGAATAAATCTTGGTATGTACAGAAATATTTAAATTGCCATAAAATAATAAATAAATTGTCAACATATTTAGAATTAACATAATTGTGGTGATTTTGCTTATTACTATATGCTTATTGCTATAACATGATTGTAAAATTTTATCAAAAAATATTCATTATTAATAATAAAAAAATAATTATTGTGGGAGATGTTATCATCATCGGAGTCACCAGTATGAGGGAATGTTATCACGCCAAAGTCACCAATGTGGGATGTGTAGAATGGAGGTTGACTGGGTCCAATGAAACA
>JAGVSQ010014183.1:0-10734 GCA_022683975.1 Rhyacophila evoluta
TAAAATCAATTTCCATCAAGCACCATCAGTCGAAAATATTAATTATTAATAAATAATGCTTACATTAAAGTTATTATTAAGTAGTATTGCCAGGACGTTATTTAATATCCCAGTGAGTAAGTGATACTATAAATCTTCTGATTTTTTAAAATAGTTCTCTACCATTACTACAATAAATATCCGCAATGTAAAGTGTTTGCTGCCAAATTTATTTGCAAAATTATACGTATTCCCCCTATGTAACAAAATAACATATTTTAGACTAGTCAGATTCCTTTATGTAAACGAAACACGTGTCATATGAAGCGGTTTAATTGTTTTTGAAAGGTATCATGAATCCTTTGGATGGATGTAGATTATTATTTTAGATATCCAAAAGATCGACTGGTGATAAAACAATCACAGAATATCTTTTTCCTACCATATCCGCTCCGAAAATGGGACGTATGTATCTAAACAGTGAGAAGATAACCACCACAAAAATGGATTGTATGAATCTCCACCTTATAAAGACTTATTTTTATACGTATTTTACGAGGATTGGTTGACAGCTAATTGCTCATCTTAATGTGCAGTCATTCCAGTATTCCTAAGTTTTTAAAAATCCAGGAGCTGTGTCAATGGCGCATGTTAAGATTTCGGTTATCAGTTATACCATTAATTTACTCTTAAATTAACTATATGTAACATTTTAAAAAGCTATATGCAAATACGCAATACCATCTTGTTAGCATTTCTTGTTGTTACCGGGAGCACAGTTGATATACAGTTGTTTAGCATTTAAAACGTTAAAACGCATGACAAATAATATGTGGTGAAGGACATTACTGTGGTAGATACATACGCGGTTTTACAGTTGGTTTACATAACCGTAATACAAAGCGGAATAAGTTTAAGCCGCCTAATAGTAATTATTATATATTGATGCTGTTTTGTGAATTCTCCACACTAGAAATGATAACATAAAGTGAGGATTGCTTAACTAGTAAAACTGATGAGGACTATTCAGGGGAGTACACAAAATAGTGAAAACTGAAAAGGCTACGTAGCTATGACAGTCGATGTCATAAATGTCTGGTGTAAGACGAAAGAAAGATACATAGTATAGCGCCATTTTAACGAGTAATATCAATATATTTGACAGAAATAGAGGCATGCTATAAATATAATGTAAAGCAACTGATGAGGGACTGATAATTCTAGACACCCGTTGTAAAGCGAATATGACAAAAGAAAAAATATATATATGCGATTTTATAGTTTCATTTATCGGTGCATATTAAAATACAAACCAAGAAACCAGTTAAAAAGAACGAAGTTGATATGAATATTTTTATAAAAATGTCTACGGTTTTTAGTTTTAAACTTGAAAGATATGGAAAAAGTTCTTATCTAAATTAATACCTTAATAATACATACACATTTATAAACTGAGCCATCGATATAACAGTTTCTGAAGAATCTTGAATAATAAAAATAAACTTTATTATCTATATTGTAAAACCTCAATAGCGCAGTTGGTCGCATGCGTGCCTAGCAACCCGGGGAATGTGGGCTCGATTCTCCATCTGTCGATTTTTTTAAATCCGATAATGCAGGATTGGATACCCGTTGGGTTGAGAAATTGTCTGACAAACAATTGCAATATAAACTGTTGTAAGTTGTTTTCCCGCTAGCGTAGTTGGTAGCGTGCGCGCCTAGCGATACGGGGAATGCGGGTTTGATTCCCCATCTGTCAGATTTTAAAGATTTTTAAATGCAGAACTGTATGTCCATTGGGTGGAGTAACTGTCTGACAAACAATTCTCGTGAAAAATAATCTGTCAAGACGTTTTCACATTGCGGAGATCCATACAGTCTACTTTCGGAGTGGATATCTTCACACTGTGTTGATACATATACGACACTTTAGGAGCGAACATGGTATAAAAAATAGTAACAGAAAATACATGTACATATCTATCCGTCACAAAAACTCCTTCCGAGCAATTAATCTACTGTTATTTTTATGTGTATTTTTCACGCGTCATTTTGGTTGTCATTTCTAGGTCAACTGTTTTACTTTCAACTTTTAATATCATTACCGATGATCAACGATGTATGAAAGATGTAATGCAGCCACTATTGAAAATAATTTGTCATAAGGGTATGAATGAAATTAATTTGTATAAAGGATAAGTGTGACATTCACTATTCAAGGCAAACTGGATAATAAAGTTAGTAATTAGAATGCAATATTTTGCTATCAAAATTACGCCACGTGTTTTTATGTGGCTTTTTTCAAACTGGAAAAAGATTTTTCCAAGAGATTGTCGCTTAATTATGCTCAATTCGACTTTGTATTCATTACCCTAATTACAGAGCCAACGGCCTATTATTTTAATCGTGATCTAATAACCTAAAAAATTAAATAAAATTTGGTACATTTACTATGCCCAGAGTAATTATTTTTATAATTTTCCACCTCTTTATTCGACAGTTTTTCGATAAAAAAATTCTACAGGAAGCGGTGTTCCGATAATAGATTTAAACAATAAAGATATAGCATTAATGTATATAATTAAAAAAAAAAAAAAACATTAATTAAATTTAAAAATACACAACCTATAATTGATAAAAAAATATTTGAACTAATTACATTTAGTTAACGTTGTTAATTTCGACTTATTTGGCACAACCTTTTTACATAATCTCATTACATAACTCTTTAAAAATTGAACACAGTTAGAACCACTTATTGCGATCTTTATAGGACATGCAACGTTTAATAAAATCATACGGCTATGTTTTTAAGACGTACAATTTATTATTCATCTCCTTTCTCTTGTGGTAGGTTGGAGTTTAGCGTGTTCGCCTCGCATTCGGGGAATGCGGGTTCGATTTCTACATCTGCAGAATTTTTATAAATCTTAAAATGCAGGACTGGATGCCCATTGAGTTGAGCAATTGTTTGAGAACCACTTCTAGTGAAAAATAATCCAACAAGTCATACATTAACATTGCGGATATCCATGTACTTTACTTTATGAACGAATAACTTCACAATATGTAGATTGATGTGCTCCACTTTCAGAGCGAACATGACTTTTTTTTTAATTCACGATTTTGGTCTGTCGTGTCTCTGAATCCATAAATATTATCCTCACATTCATACTATTTTAAAACGTTATCTTTAGATTTACATCAGGACTATTGCATTGTGGTGTGTATACTTACTGTGTAGAGTATTATTTTTAGATTATTTTATATGATGTAGTTCATCATCGATTGATTGTGATAACAATTGGCGTGATTATAATATCCAGATTCCGATATTATAAGTCTATAACAACATCTTTGCCGGTTAATTGTCATGCCACCATCACATAGCTTTGCAAATTCAATGCACGAAACATCAATTTAAACCTCCAATTTCGAAAACGGCTTGTACTGTATCCACAATATTCACCTTGTCGATGGCTTAATCTGAGAACCAGCCAACTCAACTTGTATCAAATGTTCAAGATCACAAAAAGCTGTCATGTGCAGGTAATTCTACATATTACATTTTTTTGCGAATTTTTTACGTTCTGTGTATGATAAAAAAATTAAAGCTATATAAAATAGTATCAAAATCGGTTTTCAGACAAAAACAGGAACTAGCTGGTTTGCAGATTAAGACACCAATGTATATTTTCAAGGCTTATTGTATATAACAGTAAACGAAAGAGAATAGCTGTTATTTCAGCGCATCTTTTATTTTAGCTAGTAAGAAGCAAATTTTGATTAAAAATAAAAGGTTGTTTATTTTATTTGTAAACCAAAATCTGTTTGATGTTACGGTTGCGCGCTAAGTCAAACTTATTTGTGAGTAAGATAACTAACAGACGTTTACAATAATACACTTGACAATGATGTGACAGAAATAGCCACTAAACTTGGTGGATTTTTTTTCCGCCGCTTACTGAAAGCGTTCGTGATACTATGAATTGACTTAAATATAAACCAGCGTTTTTGAATTCCAGCCTAGGAAATGGAAAATATATTCACATTTTAGATGTGAATCATGGAGAAAAAAGTGAAGCATATGGTCATAATATAACACTCATATCGATATAGTTTTTTTTTTGAGAGAATTCGAAAGAGAATACACATGTGCTTTAGAATCTCTTATAAAACTGTGACCTCGTGCTAGAAGTGCGTGTATCAAATGTTGGTCATGTTGAACGGTATCAGAAAGCAATTTTAAACGATCCCTCTTTTAATGCATTACTAAACAAATGTCTCTTCCGTAGTCGAGAGGTTAGTATTCGCACCTCATACCCGGAGAATGCGGATTCGATTCCCACATCTTTTCGGTTTTTGGACTGGGCTGAGTAATTGTCTGACAACCAATTCTCGGGAAAAATAATCTGTCAAGACATGTCTTCATATTGCGGAGATCTATTTACTCGACTTTTAAACCGGACATGGTATAAAAAAACTACATAATTATCCGCCTTGTCAATATGTATGTTATTTAATATAGCCAGACATTCGTAACGTATATTGTTTATGAAAAGCAATCACCTAAGCTCGACAATTCATTTGTATATGTGATTTTAGCATTAAGTCTCAAATTTAAACAATTATAAACAAAAAAAACAGCGACTAAGCCAGAAAAGACTATCATGAAACAGCATCAGCTAGAAATTATTTAGATCGTTTAAACATTCAACGAAAAAACACTTATCCTATATTAATATCATGCAAAATTTAATTTATTTGACAAATGGGAACCAATCACTTATTTATAAATAATAAAGAGGGTAACTGATAGGAAAAAAATAATTTTAAGTCACTTACCATTGCAGATTGATGACCAATTGTATATTTTATTAATGGCTATACTTCATTAAATCGACGCACTTCTGGTTGAATATGTATATTTTTCCGCTAAAAAGATGTTGCATATTAGTATCCATACCAGCTAAGTAATTTAGCTCAAAGATATAATAACATTCAAATACTTGTTGTAGCTTAAAACTGAGGAAGAATATGTATTTGACGACGCATTTTTTTCAGACTTGTCTAATTGACAACTCTGCTGCTCTGGCCAATATGCTTTATACGTCCCTGATAACTACCTAAGAAATCGAGCATATCAGGTGTTTTTCATTCTTAAATGCAGGACTAACCTACCAATAGTCATGTCAATGGGGAAATCAGCGACGATGTTTAACGAGATTGTCTCGGATATTGATATCTTCCACCTATGTGAGGTGAGGTTAGATGAGAATAACATTGCAAATATTTTCAAAATAGGGTCTGTCAAACTTACTCGGTAGACACTCTCTCCTTCCTTCAGTATTTTTTAAAAATTCTCCCTTTATTCTTTTTAAATTTTTTACAATATTGCTTTTGTTTTTATGTGTTTTTTTTTAATATATATTTTTTATAATCATATTTATATCGTGTTGTAAATGTATTGAACTTATAATTTGTAATATTACAACATGAGTACAATAAATATATAAATAAATAAACAGTTAAATAACGCGTTACATTTCATCTTTTCGACACATATGATTTGCAGTCATTTCACGACAAAGTTGTTCGATGTGTTACAAAATATTACCAACGTGTTATTATACGTCAAAATTGAAACAAATTGTCCAAGAAGCATTCATGCTACAAACTAATTAATATACGTGAGGTTACAAAAGTGAAATTAAATTACGATGCATGTACTCTACCATAACAAATAGTATCACTAAGTCGACACAAAAGTGACGTAGCAATGTTCTTTATGTTTCTAACATGAATAGCGACCATCGCATGCACTTAGTTAATTAAATTTGCTATACAAAAATCAAAACGACAGCTCCATGCAATACATCTGGGATCCTGATACTTCATTGTTTGTATTTCCGTAAAACACGTTCAGTATCATTATTTATCTATCATAAAATACACAAAAAATATAATAAAATAGTATATTTATATATATGACGCTAAAAGTGTTTTATTGCTTTTAGCTCAATATGACTGGATAATATTATCTTGTGTCTTGTATTAATTTGACAATTCGAAATTCGGCAGCGCTTTAACACGTTGTCGTCACAACAGCTTGCTCACTCACCTATTTATAGCTATTTTTAATCTCTGTTGCCGACGCTCTACTACCGTCGCTCTGCCGTTTTGGCATTTATCGCAGCTCCAGCCTGAGTCGGTTATTAGATGCTATTAAAAACGAAAACATTTTATCAAGTAGTACAGTTATAATCGATTCAAATTGACGTTTATAAAGAATAGACAATGACGCTGAAGTCAAAGTAACCATAGACAAAATAATAAAAGAGACGTAAGAAAATATTTCTCAATCTTCCCGCAAGAATTCTAAAAAGTCCTAATTATAATTTCGAGCAATTAATTCGATGCAACAATTAACAAAACGGCTCGCTTTTCTTTATCGTCGAGACCTTACAGCTTGGCCCAAAATTTTGCTGTGGTAACAATTCAGAGAAGGCCTAACAAATTTATGTATATTGTTATTGTTACTCACCCCATGGCAACCCATTGAAAAGAATGAGTTGTGTTTGCGTTTTTATCCAGGGGTGCGCTTCAGGTGGATTATGCGAGGCCAATGATAAATGTGTCAAGACTTAGCCATCCCTTCGCCGAAAAATACATTACATTATACGACATGAGTAGAATATTTAATTTTGCTCGCTGTAATATTTCTTGTCTCTATCCACCAGTTTATAATTTAATTTTTTACATACTGTATAATTTGATATACAGTCGTGAATTCTAAGAACGTTCTCCTAGCACTCACGTTAAATAAAATCAAATATAACTAAAATTTGTGTAAGAACATAATAACACTATATGCGAGATTGCCACTTAATAGATGCTTAAGTATAGACACAGACAGGAAGAATTAGTTTTATAACAAGTAATATAACAATTACTATTATTTCTTCAAAAATTCCCTTCAAAACAGCTATGATTTTAAGCCCAGATATAAGATTAAGTAAGGTAAATTTATTTCTAGCAATCTGTGTAATGCGTCTTTGATTCCAGAACTGTCGTATTTTAAAAATCTAAAAATACAGGACTGAATGCCCATTGAGTTAAGTTGACAAACGATTCTTGTAACAAATTTCTTTCACAACGTCTTCATATTGAGGAGATCCATATACTCCACTTTCGGCGTGGATATTTTTAGACTGTGTAGATCTATATGCTCCACTTTGGGAGAAAACATGGTACATTAAAAAAAATGGTTTTCGATTTTATTTATATGTTTTTATTTTTAACGTTTTTAAAATAGAGTTTTATTTATCCTCCCTCTGTCATATTCATTTCCTATGCAAAGCATATGGCTACCACATGACGCTTCCAGATTCAATCCGTTTTGCATCTTCCCAGGTCAAACCTGTATCCTTTACATCCTGTGGATAGTACCCAACTTCCAGGTCACTGGAACCCTACTGGTCGGAAAAAGAGGCTAGCAGGATCCAGGCTCTTCTGATGTATCCGAAGTACATGACCCAGCCAGTAATTCCAAAACTACTACATAGTTATTGGTGTAATATTATAGTGTAGCTGTGAATGATGAATCTTCCTAGAACTTTTTACTTTATAATTTATGACATTTAAAAATGAACACAAAATTGATTGAGTCATATCCATTTAAAGTAATTTTATAATTTTTTTCATAAAATTCAATATCTTAATTATTTTTATCGTATATATATAGATATGTTGGCAACGCCATTATTAAATTCAGGTAAATTAGCAATTATCTCTTTGATGGTAAGATGAAAGAACTGAAATCGTCTTTTCCTTTTTATTATATAATGAATTTCAGTATTTTATTATTTCTCAACCAAGGAAAAGAGCCTTACATAACTGAACATAACGTTTTTGGTATAATAGATAATCTTTTTCGTCAACTAGTTGTGGTCGATTTTACAAAAATGAGTTGATAATGACATTGAACGGAATTTCAACCATCCTACTGATTAAAATAACCTCCCACAAGTTAAAAATACTGGTATTTCATTTAAAATATTTCTTTGTATCTCCTATGTGGTCATATACAAAATGCTATTTTGAAATACCTACAGTCCATGCATTCCAAATCTATTTAAGAGCTATTGATTAAATTGTACTTCAAGTTTTAAGGTTTTCATTTGTGAAATTACATTCTTACATCTAAAAGTAGAAAGCTTATTTTTGACAAAAAAAAACAATCTGTAACTCTCGAAAATCAGTTTTTAGCTTCTTTTAAACAATCACGTTTTTGACAGATGTGACGTATTTTTCATCCACGACGAGATACAAAAAACAATTTTAATTACCATGGCAACACAGTAACATGAAATATTTAAAAGTATATATGATCTCTTTGCATTCACTTATAAGTAAAATCTTCAATCACTAGGCATGAGATTCCTTATTTAAGAATGAAGAGATATTCATACATCGGATATTCTGCGTCATAATTTGTCCACATACAATTCAATTGCACACTCAATTTACTAGAATATGTATCAATAAAAGTTCACAATCAATTTATCTCTGGAATCAAATGATTGGATTTTTAAATCAAAGAAAAAACACCCGAATGGTTTACTAATGATCACATTGTTCTAAATAAAAAATAATATTTTTAATCAAAATTTTACAATTAAAAGTTATTTGTAGTGGCGTGTAATGTTGTAAGATCATTCATAATAATGGAAGATTTCAATTTTAACTTTGCTGTGTTTTAATTAATATTTTAATCCTACTTAAAATAATATATATTTTAAAGCAACATTTATATTTAATAATAAAATTGGATTAGTTATAATATTTTATTTAGTTCATAGCCATTGTTAATAAATCCTCACTTCCAATTTTTTCATCCTTCATAACCGTGAATTTATGTTATATTATAATAAATGATATCATGTTGGGTTAGGTTAGGCTGGTATTAGATGACCCCAGATAAAGCTGTAGGCATACATGTAGAGTTTTGTTTCTTCAGTTCTTGCTAACATCGTCCTAGTCAAGGATATACAGAAATGACAAATGTAGGTTTCCTGGAATATTTTACATCCTGAAATTTAAACTCTACGCGCTTCGCCATTATTTTTTTGTTAGATTAGAATCAGTCTTTAAGGCATTAAATAATATTAATTTACTAAGTTATCAAATAGTGTGGATTTAAAATACGATCCAACATGTGAAGGGATCAATAAACTTACTAATAAAATAATTACAGTGGAGTTTTTCTAACATGAAACCGAGGGATCAAAATATAATTTTTTATTTTTTCTGATTTTTCACATTAAGCGTTTTTTTATGTCATAAAATTGAATGCATAAGATTTCCTGTTGAAATTAATACTTGTAATATATTGACAGCTTATACATTGTCAAATATATCATGTTAGTTAGATACACTATTGACGATTAGAATAACTATTATATACTGAAATAAAAGAAAACTTATGAAATTTGTAACGGTAGTAAAAAAAAACGCTACGAAGTTCGAAGACTGATTAACTTTGAATGATCGGCATTCCGTTTTCTTAAAGACAAGCAGTATCTAGGAATTATATAGAATTTGTAGATCTAGGTAAATAGGGTAAATCTTGTTCGTTCGAATGCGTACATTTTTAATGGGGTTTTTGTTTCGTGTTTGAAGAAATTGCAGTTTTAGTGAAAAAAAGGGTAAAAACGGATATAGCTGCCAACAGTAGACACAATTTTCTCGTTCGAAATACATTTTTTTTTCATGTTAAGCAAGCTTTTTTTCACGTAAACAGAAATAACATATGAAATTACATAGATGGTGTCGAGACTGCAACATTATTTCATGTTATCCGATTTTCCACGTTAATTATTTTCATATTAAGTTAGTAAATGTCCCATGATATTTATTATTCAGTAATTAATATAATATGAAGAGAAGGGTTTGATGTAAAATAATTCTAAAATGAGTCAAATAAGTACATAGTTCCTCCGTTGATTTCTTGATTCATATTAACCGAGTGATTGTATGCATTAACATGTTCGCACAATACGCCTATATCCATGAGCTTTGAGTAATGGATTTAAAAGATTAAAACTTTGTAGACTAAGTATATAGATTTATCTTAGCGTTATAATCCACGAAATAACTTTCTGGTTTGAAAGTTATAGCGATTTCATCAGGCTGAGCAGAATACTTCCACATAAGGATATTAATTGTTTAGGATTTTAGAATCTTGTTTCGCTAATGAAGTCACTAAAAACTTTTAGACAAATGTGCAGAAACTTAGTGTTCGACAATATATTTAAGAGGCTTCCAAACTCTTCATTTAACAAAATTTTAGTACTATCGGGCTTTAAAATTAATTATTATTAATAAATTACAATAGAAAAAATTGTGATTGTTTAATCTATCATTTATGATTAACTCATCTTTTCAATTAATAATTACAAAATAATCGTATCTATTAGATTATTCATCTTCTTCTTCTTTTTCCATGTTCATTCCCAAAGTGCAGCATATGGACACCACGGGCCGCCTCCAATAATCCAGTATTCTTGCGTTCTCCCAGGTCATACCTGTATCCCGTAACTCCGCCGAATACATTCCATAAATAGTATTTAATGACTCCTGCTCGTTTATATAAGGATCAGTTGTATTCGATCATAAGTTTTTTCAAAATTAGATCCCATTATTTTTTTCGACTTATGCGTGGTCTTATTGATAACTCTGCCGCTCTGGCTAATA